>QFFD01000479.1:0-77842 GCA_003314615.1 Pholiota microspora
CGCACCCGCCCCCTTCAGCGCCCCCAGCATCACCCGGTAGTTCTTCGTCTTCTTGTAAAAGTACCACCCCTGCACCGTCGTCGGCGGCCGGTGCGCGTTCTCAGCCGTGAACCGCAGCGACGCCGTCCGCCCCCCGCGCATAATCCCAATCGCGCTCCCCACCACGAACGCCGTCGCGGGCACCGTCAGCATCCGCTGGGGTATGTTCAGCTGGATCCGCCGTTTTGGCTCAGCCTCGTCGTCTTTGTGTTCATTGCTGGCGGTCATTTAATTTTGGGCGTGCTCTGCTCAACATCATCATTTTCACTCCCGCCCCAAAGTCGGGGACACGTGACATACCCACGCCGGCGCCTCCGGAGGCGCGTCTCCCAGAAGCACCACCCTGCATAAATCGCGCAGTGGCACACCGCAAAATCCACGCTTCCTCTTCCAGCCCGCGCGCTGCCCCATCTCGCCCTGTTTCCATTCGTCTCTGCCATCAATCGCCCTCAAGAAGCCGGAGCCTAATCCCCTCTCTCTGGAGGTAAACAAAGGCTACCTGGCACCGAGCGCTTCTCGTCTTCCTGCTGATCCTTGAATTCAGCTTGCGCACGCCCTCAAATCCTCGGCCAATTCGCTCTTCCAATATCGACGAGTCAGAAATATATCGCTACGAGAGGATGCGCCGCCCCCGTCTCTAATCTATATGACGACTCTCGTATGCACGCTGCAGCGCCTCCTGGAGTCATTACCTATGGCGCTCCCGCTCCCACTCCCAATCCCACCTCACCAGAATCTTATCCCAATATATCCAAACCTATCTAAATCCGGTGCCTCCTGTATCTCCAAATACCGCCTGCAGACACGGACGCGAATCCCTCTCGCTTGCGCACCATTTCCAGTCTGCAGCCCCCATCTGCCTCTCTCCTACCCCCAGCCTCGAGCGAGCACAATCACAATTGCAATCAAGATTGAAATGACGCAGGCACGCACCTCGCGAGTCCGACGTATTGCGTTGCTATCTCCACTCCTGCTATTGCTATTTCCTATCGCTCTTGCTTTTAGTGCAAGGTGCTATTGCATCATCACCGCACAAATACTGGGAGTGATATCGACGAAGTGGTTTCTGGATCCTGAATCTCATCTACAACTCCACCTTCAACTTGATTCAGGTTCATGCTCCCTGCTTGTGTGTGCGTCCGTGTGTACTTGTGATATACATATCCAGCGGCAGAAGTCTCTCGTTCGCGACGCCGACGCGCTGAGTCCGCCACCGGACGGCCAGCGTCGGTGTAGCTGCGCCCGACGCCGGCGTATTCACTTTCTCAAGCGTGGGGGATGCTTACGAACATTGGCACCGTCCGACGGGAATGCTTCATCCTTCGATGAGTCAAAAGTAAATGCTGAGCAAGCCTTCACGAATCGCATCGCACGAATCGAAGTTTCACAAATCAAAGGTCGCAAAGCTTGCGGTGCTCGATCACCATGCTGATGCACTTACACTTGTACGACGCTCCGATTCTCAAGGCCGTGTGTATTATCATCACATGTAATGGTGCTCATCCCATACTTATGTTGCTGGGAATTTGGGACCCAGTTCCAGAACCAGAATTCTAATCCGCCTTGTCAGCGATTTCGATTAGCGCTCAGGTATGAAACTCGAGTCTAGTCCTACCCAGCTACCCAAAAATCCATCTACCTGCCAACCCATTCAAAGCCTATCATTCACGCCTTCAACAAGATCCCATATCTCCAGAATCTACGGGGGCGGAGGACAGTCCCTATGTTTTCGGCCTTCCGGCTAGCATGCTAAGTACTTGGGCTGTGGATCTCAGTAATCAAGGCATGACTCAGGCTCGAAGCTTGAAGCTTGAAGCAAGGCATCGGGACGGAACGCATCTCTATTCTACGTTACGGTATGACATTGAACAACCCTCCGAGCAGCTCCCATTCCGCCCGAAGACTTCCTACGCTTCCTTCTTGCTTTTCTCATGATCACTCGTTCTTGACGTCGTGGTGAAATCCCAGTCCGCCAGTAAGTAATCAGGATGGTATGATTAGGAAAAGCCTCCTTCAGTCTACATACATACGTATCTGGATTCTAGAATCGACAACCCCCCGGTACACACGATTCTGCGTGTCTATCTGGATTTGGGGGCAACTGCTCAGCTGCGCCACTTCTTCAGCCTTTGCTCTCACTGTCGGCATGCGCTATTATAGCTGTATCGCTATCTATATCGGTCTATTCCCTCTGGCTAGCATCTTCTGCATACTTATCTATAGGAGCCACTTACATATCCATTGCATTGCACGCCGATGTCACTCCACTAATTTGCCTCCCCGGCGACCAAACCTAAACTCGTTCAACACCTTCTCCAACCTGAGCTTGTTGAAGGCTTGCTTCGACGTTGACGTTGACATTGACTCGGGGCACGCCTGGACCATTCAATGGTGACAATCACGACATCGAGTGTCAAAACAGAACACTGGACAGTAAATAGCATTGGACAACGGACACTGGGAGGTATTTTGAGACGATTGTGGTTATTTTTGGGATGCGTATGGCATATACACCTCGTCACTTATTATGAAGAATGTAGAGTGGGGTAGTACTTATTTCTGACTGGATGGGGGTGTACTACTGTCAATGATTTGGTTTGGATCTTGGACTCTACGCGCTTCCTCAAGTGCTGCCCGGATGATGGACAATCTTTTTGCGGTGACCGCTGCACACGGACACGGACTACTGGAAGAATTGAGGAACCTCGAGAATGAGAACGAAAGGATCGACGCTGAGTTCGACACCTTCTGGTTTTCTTACGCTTGAATTTTATTCATCGTCTGCTTATCTCTGCAAAGAGTGGTATGGCCGGTCACGTACATGTGGGCTTCGCCTCTCGTCTCTTGCTTCCCGAATCTCAAGTCTGCTTCATTTGTTAAAGTCGGACATACCCCCGAGGCTCGATATTCGAATTCGCGGCTTCGTTGACTTCGATGACCCTAATATTTATCTCAAGCCCGTCGGCCATGATGCATGAACTCCAACTTAGCTTTGGCTACATCTTCGACCGCAGCACAGTGCCAACACAAACTCTGACGCAGACTCATCGTGATCTGTACAAAGCAGTTCGATATTTCGCTCAACTACCTCATGGAGGCGGGGGGTGACAAGTGAAGCTTACTTTTCTATCGGCTTATACCTCACTATGATCAGATCATGATCAGCACTTCTTCGGGCTATGGGCTTCGTCCACCCAGCGGTCTAGTACTCGCCGGATATAAATAGAAAATCTTCGCGCCGGAAATAGAACAAGCTCGCGCTGAAAATAGCACCATCCAGGGCGTCTTCTTTGCTCTTCCTTTCATTACGGGGTGTGCGTCTCCGAGCGGGTTCGGGTTGCTGGGAACGGACTCGCAAGGCTAGCTTGGGCTGGGGATGGACATTGCGAGGTGGAAGAGATGCTCGGCGTTAGCTGCGGTGTCCGCCGCTATGTGGACACCGCTGGAGAAGGCGGAGCTTGCAAAGCGCCTGTATGTTTCTCGCAACACAAAATTGGGAAGCAGGGACTTTCTAGAACCAAGCAATGGACTCTCTGATATGCGGTGATCAGGGGAATTTTTTTTATTCACGTCCGCTTCACCGAAATATGAAGGAGCGCTTTACATACGGGAGTGCACTTACCACTGCACAATGTAATGAGAGTGGTATGGCCAATTAGAGGTGGAAAAGATACACCGACTAAGGTTCACATTGTAGGCCCGAACTCGTTCTTCTGCTCCCTGCAGAAGTGCGGATGGAGCCTAACCTTTCCTCGCCGTCGCGCGTCCCCGAGCTCAAGTTCCAGGGTTGGCGAGACGGCGTGCATGGAGAGTACGTACATGCGTCAATCTTCCTCGGTACGCCTATGCCCGCTGCTTGTTGAGTACGAGAGAGAAGCTACGGCCGTACGCTTCCGGTCGACCGAATAGACGCTATCCAACCTCAACCTCTGACTTCGTACGTCTTCATACATCAAACTCATCTCTTTGAATTGCGTTGGAAAGGCTTTAGCCGCTGCGTTAAGGCCGCTGCGTCTTACTTCCACTAGTAAATATAATAGATATACGCACTTACGGTCATGGTACGAACTTGTTCGTGTGCGATTTGTTATCGGGCCTCTCAATTGTTGTTTACCGTGTATCGTTGCTCGAGCGAAGAGATAGTTGAGATTCAATGGTGTGCTCAGTTATGCGAGTGGAATTGATCCACGAAGTGCATTTTTTTGTGGGTATAAGTACCTGTGAGATATACATACAGATACTCTTGAGTCTCCATTTTTCGAAATTGTCCATAGAAAATTGGCTTTCTTGGTCGAGGCAGATTGGTTTATCGCGTTATTCGCTACCATAATATTGAGAGTCGACGTGTTGCCGCGATTGGTGTCAGAACACCGTGACGGTGCGACTGCAGGAGTCCTTCGTCAAATCCAGTCTTCGAATAGTAAGCTTAATTGGGCATAGGTCTCCCCATCAGAAAGTTTGCAATTTGCTTGTTTCGACTTGTGCAAGTCGGAAAAGAAGCCGAAAAGTTGCGTTTTCAAAAAGCTAGGTCCAATTTGGCAAACAGTTACATAAAATTTCCTCCTTTTCCCTTGAAATGCACTAAAAATACCTCCAAATCGGCCCACAGAGAATCTATTTTGGGAGACCACTCAAGACCTCTTCAAAGTTATGAGTTCCTACATGTTGTCTTATGCTACCTTCATATGTAGAAGCACCAAATATTGAAATATATTTTATACCAACTTTTTACAAGTCAAAAAGTCGGAAAAAGTTGACAAGCAAATTGTGACCTTGCTGATGCCAGAAAAGCCTTCGTCCAACTTGATATTTCACACCGTCACATTGTTCTCCGTAAAAAGCAAAGTACTACACGATGTCAGCATTTGTGATTTATCTGATAATACGGCCGGGATGGGGGTGGGCGCCTCCAGATTTGGAGTGTGGACAAGGTCTGACCGAGATGGACTCCAGGAACTTGAGGTCGCCCAAGTCGGTGATGCTCTCCGAGAATGCCAGACAGAACTCGACGACACGGATATTGTACTGTCGGCTGGTATAACAAAGCGAATACCAGGCGTTGAGCGTGCAGACCAAATGGATCCTGGGGCGATGATTGACGGATTGGGGTTGTGGTACGCGTCACAGAGGTTGAGAATGAGTCTGCATCCCATGATGGTGGTAAGGGAGCATGCAAAAGAAGCAGGAACTGTGAAAAATTCAGGTTCGAGCGTCACCCAGGTTATGGTTGTGATAATATACGCTGCGAATGCTCTAGACAAGGTTTAGTAGTAAAAATCAATTTGGAAAATTGAGCACGCACAAAAAGAAAAAGAAGAAATTGTCGCGCAGGACGACTGTAATGAGCGTGGTGCCTCCCCAGTGCCCGATTTCGAGGTAGTTTCGATAGGCTATCCGGAGGGAAAGGAAGAATAGAAAGGTCTCGAAGGTAATTACTGGAAGCCATAGGAGATAGGCATATGGCGGCAGATATGTGGAGTGACACACAGAAGTAAGCCCCAGTACGATGGGGTGAACTGGGAAAAATCCAATGAGTGTGGTTAATGATGACAACAGCGACCTACTATTTCACTGACCTTCCATGCCTACAATAGAAACAATACTCAGCGAAGCCAATATCACAATTTGAAGACTCCAGAAGGACGAGATTATGATGGACACCGCCTTTCCGTATAAGGATTTAATGCGAAGCTGCATGATCACTAACAGAAAAGAAAATGAATCAGATATTGAAAATTATGGTCGGATGGACTCACCTTGGGTTATCATGATGATCATAATAGCCCCGCTTCCAACAAATTTTATGCCTACTGTGCCTGACAAACATACCCATGTAGTGAGTAAGAAGGGTTGTCCTTGAAGAACTGTAGGAACTTACAGCTAAAATGGTTTGGAAGGAGAATGGATATCATCAAAATTTTCGCGTTCACTTCGCATAGGCTGAAGCTTACAACTAAATCTAGTGGTCAGAAAATATGGACATGATGTAATTTGGCCGGGGATTGACATACAGGCGTATCCGCATTGCGGTTTAAGAAAACTAGAACGGTTGTTGAGCTACGTCTCCACAGCTGCGAAATCGATTACCTACGATAACAATCGAAACTACAATGCCGTTTGTTCACATTCTGCTTGAATTTATAACGATAGAGCACTCACGCCAATAAGAAATCACCAAAATATCGAGCCTGTGTTATGCAGTCAGCCCTCAACAGTCAAAAAATTTTCTGATCGTTGAGCTCACCGAAAAATAAAGAAGTGTTGATTTGGACCATTTTCTTGTCTTTCACCAAGGTCATTTTAATCTAAAGAGTGACACTTGGAGACTTAGGACTTACCCATATGTATTTCACCTGGAGTTTATCAGAGGCAATGAGCTTCCATACTCAGACGACGTGGATAATTTACCTCGTTGTCGAAGGTGATCACTATATCCGAGAGCTTTGTTTATTAGGCAAGCCTGATCTTGAGGCGAGCTACTCACGGTGATCGTAAACGGTGATGATGAACGCAGCCACTGAAATTCCAATCAGCTCAAACCAATGCAGAGATAATAGGATAAAGCTACTCACAGTGGCAGTAATGGACCAACAGAGTGCTTTCAGCAAGTTGGTCAGAGGAAATGTCATTCACGACCTTCAGACTGAAACTCAATTTCTCCAGACCAGACATCGTACATGTCAATGTGAGTGGGAAGAAAGAGGCGTCTGAAAAGTTTGAACTAGACGACGGCTAACCCTATATAAGCACAGCACCCTGAACGGGTAACGTCAGGGAGACGCTGGGCAGGGTCAACCAAGCCTCCAAGGGTCGACACCAGTGACGTACAAATATGGTGCAGCGGGAAAAAAAGATACCGTTGGTACATATGGTGGTCAATGTCTTTTGGATTGCGTTAGAATCGTGTTACCCGTTCTGTGTCCACTACTTACATAGGTTGGCTGTAATGTTGGGCAAAATCTTCCAGTTTAGTTTGCCCGGCGCAATAGAATAACACTCATTTTTCTTGGCTTCCATCATAGAAATATGATCGCATTTTTTTCACTGGCCATGTTACTTGAGCGATTAGTCATGTACAGCTTCTCGGGATATTATGTAGTCATTTAACCCTCTGCGGACTGCGGTATGTTCAGCTCGGTTAGATGCGAAGAGAGTATGGATACCTTTCTGTGCGATAACAAGATCCTATTCAATTGATACGTCTCTTAGGTGCCACTTCAATGGTTACTCGGGAGTCTGTGCAATTCAATAATTTGGGTGTCCACATTTTATAGATCGAAGGTCGCCTTAGCTCTTGAAATCGCCCAAGGACTTCCTGCTGCATAGAAATCCATTGGATATATTCCAGAGGTTTCCGACGATCCCTCTTTTCTATGATGAGACTTTTGCATCCAACTGGGGGCCTTTCCTACAGCCACTGCCGTCTCATAAGGGCTTAGGAGGGGCTTCTGGAAGGCATATCCCCAATCAATAGACAGCCGAGGACACGATGTCTGAATGAATGTCGATATATGAGGGTTGAAAAGAGCCAACTTTGCTGGCGAGAGTTCCGAGAGTAAAATTTGGAGATATGGTATTGGGGATTCAGAGGCTTGCAGTTGATGGGTTACGGCCTTTCAAGAAGTGGGTAAATTGTGAATGATGTATGACAGACGACAAGAAAAAAACCTACCTGCATCTGCTTTAGATTTCCTTGCCTACCTAGAGTCCCAAGAATGACTCCCCACAGAGGTGGGGAATTCTCAAGCGTTGGAGACGCTTTCTCTGCGAATGATGATATGCTCCTTCGAGCAGTTTGAACAGCGTCATCTCGGACGGCTTGCATCTCTTGGTGGTTATAGCGCTCCCGAGTAAGTTTTTTGGAGTATGGATCATATCGGAATGCTGGAACATCTGGATTCGCAATCATAATTGACTCCAGATGGAAGCGACCATCACCAAGGTATCTAAGAACAATTGTTCAGAAAAAATTACGGTCAATTTCAAAGATTACTTACATTAACGCATCGACATCTTGAAGTCGTGGGGCGGTGCAGCCTAGAATTTCTCCCGGAGAAAGAGGTTTGGAGCGAGGTATAGAGGCTTCATAAACGCCAGTCCATGCTCCTGGCTTGCGTTTATTTATATCGATCTCAGTAGTCCCACTCTGTGGTCTGCCTTCGAGAAGCCCGGTCGGTGGCTGGATAGTTTCCGAGATATCGACAGAGAGATCCTCTTTCAGACGTTGCAGGGCAGCGACAAATTGAATTGTTGACACCAAGGACAATCTTGTTGGAAGTTTGGAGCTTGAGGCGCCAGGCTCATTATCGAACGATGTGGTTGAGGGTGAACCCTCTATCTGGAGATTTCGACCAGTGCCAATTGTGACACCGATAGGTATTTTAGCGTTAGATTCTTCAGAATCAATGAGGTTCCTATGAAATGTATCTCGGTCATCTGGGAAGTTCATCCGAATCGTCTGCACCAAATGGGTGGAATCTATTCCGATTTCTACGAAGACGTAGAGTGTCTTGATAGTTGTCTGGTCCATAGGCACTTTGAACACTTCTGAGAATTACCGAAGCGAAACATTGATTTACGAGCACATACCTAGACAGCTATGCCCATAGTGAACAAGCATGTCGCAACCTAATGCCACAGCCGTGTAGTCATCGATGCAGCATGCACCGTAAGTCACATCGCCCATAATGACAGTCAGGGCATTGGTGAAACTATCGGTCTTCTTTCAATCTCATCGTTCGTCCCATAATCGTATTGCGCACCGCTCTATGATATCCACAATAGTACACGCAAACATTTGGAGGCCTTCAGGCATCTGCACGGCGACCATGGTCGCATTATTCTTCCGAACATGGTGGATGGTCTTGTGGATCTCAAATGAGTAATTTGAGGGAAGCTGTTTGATGGCAGCATTCAAGAGAGCGTCCTGGAGGATTTCAGGCGGTATTTGATTCGCTACTGAGGACTGAACGCCCGGTTTAGATGGTTTCGACGATTTGCTTCCCACAAATCGTTTGCGCGGTTTTGCTGCACTGGAAGCTCCGGAACTGATAATGGCGGAAGCGGACATACAAAAATTAGGCGGACGAGACTTCCGAGTTGGCTATGAATGAGAAAAATATTGCCGAGAGGACTCAAAAAGAGTTGTACATTAGTGGTGCCGGTGAAGGTCTGCAAATCTAATCATCTCGGAGCTTTAACCGACACGTGATGACGCCTCTTCGCTGCCGTCTTCTGTTCGCGTCATTGACCCTATTAGTATCCAAACCACACATTCCCCTTCTGATACCAGGAATTCTATACAAAATTGTGCACATGCGTCACACTCTGTGATAATCCCAATTCTACGTACAGCCTTGTTCAAGTCCTCTATACCGAATCATAATGACTACCAAGACTGGTAGATGCGCCATGCGTGGTTCTTGCGGCAGGTCGCCTGTATACAAACCTCTGCCATGTCCATACGATGGACCACCCTCACAAGTAAGTGTGATAGATGCGTGTGCCTGTGATGCTACTCACACTCAACACAGCCCGACGATAAAACCAGGCAGTTACTGGGAGATATATGTGGACCGGAACTACTGGATAGCGACGTGTGTTGTACCTTGGACCAACTTGGAACTCTACGCGACAATTTCGAGCTGATTGAGCCACTGATAGGCGCCTGCCCAGCTTGTCGAAACAACTTCCGTTCATTCTTTTGCACATTCACTTGTTCCCCGGAGCAAAGTACGTTTTTGAACATCACTTCCACCCAGAAATCCTCTTCCGGAGAGATAGCTGTCGAGTCTCTGGATTTCTATGTCTCCGAAAAGTATGGTCAAGGATTTTTCGACAGTTGTAAGCAGGTACAATACGGGAATACCAACGGCTATGCTATGGACCTAATTGGGGGTGGGGCGAAGAATGCGACTTCATTTCTCAAATTCCTCGGTGACAAGAAGATTACCGGAAGCCCTTTTCAAATTAATTTCCCACTCACTTCAAATCCGAGCATGCAACCACTGGACAGAATCGCGCGCAATTGTGCTGACTATGATCTTTCAAGTCGGTGTACTTGTATAGACTGCCCTGACGTCTGTCCCTTCATACCGCCTGTTTCTCCTCCAAACGGTGATCCAATTTGCCACGTCGGGCAACTATCCTGCTTGTCTTTCATTTTGATCCTCACATATTCTCTTGCCGTCGTTGGCTTTTTACTGGGATATGCGAGGAAAAGTAGAGAGAGTAGGTATGAACGTGTAGCTCTGGCTACTGATGCAGGATCTCCTAGGGCATATGTCCGTGGTCTCGTTGGTGCTGGCTCGCTTGCTCATAACCTCGAAGAAGATTCAGTCATCAATCAGTCCGAGTCAAGACATCTAGGACGAGGCGCATCCCTTCTTGACCCAATCGACACCGTGCAACCACGGCAATATCCGCTCAACACCATGCTGCGACGCGGGTTCTACAAACTTGGACTGTTTACCGCGTCTTCCCCGTTCCTAACTTTTACCACCGTGTTTTTCCTAATTGGCTTGTTAAATATCGGATGGAAGAAATTCGAAATTGAAACAGACCCTGTGCGATTATGGGTTTCTCCATCTTCCGAAAGCAAGCAACAGAAGGAATATTTCGACGAAAAGTTTGGGCCATTTTACCGCACTGAACAAATATTTGTGACATCGGTTTCAGGAAACATAGAAACCTTGTCTCACGTCCATGATCAAGGCATTGAAATAGGAAACAAGCCTCCGGTTATGCAGTGGAGCAGCCTCAAATATTGGTTCAACGTAGAATCCGAAATTCGAAGCCTCAGCTCATCCAGTGGCTATACTCTCCATGATGTTTGCTTCAAGCCAGCCGGCCCCGATGAACCTTGTGTAGTGCAATCAGTAGCTGGCTGGTTCGGCAACAGCCTCGATGAATACGATGAAAATACTTGGTCTAATCAGCTACAGAAATGCGCGCACAGCCCTGTCGACTGCTTGCCTGACTTCCAACAACCGCTAGGCCCCCAGTATGTACTTGGAGGGATACCAGTGACGGATTCGGGAGACAAGGAATACCTAAATGCTGAGGCACTCGTTATTACCTATGTTGTTTCCGATTCGTTGGACCCTGCCTTACAGGCAAAAACCATGGAATGGGAAGAAGTCCTGAAGGTTTATCTATATGATCTTAGTCAACGATCTGGTGCCGAAGCGGGCCTGGAGATAGCCTTTTCGACTGGCGTTTCACTTGAGGAAGAGATTAACAAGAGCACAAATACGGACGTCAAAATTGTCGTCCTTTCGTATCTGGCTATGTTCTTCTACATTTCCCTTACCCTAGGAAGTGGCGCATCGTCTAGAGAAGAAGATGGTGTGGTAGCATCCTTTATAGAATGGGGCATTAATTTCCCAAAACTTTTTACTCGAACTAATCTCGCGTCTTCAACGCTCTCAGTGGACTCCCGAAACACACCTCGACTACTTCCTCGTCTACCGCGATCACTTTTCGTCGGATCCAAATTCACCCTTGGCTTATTTGGTATTCTTCTTGTTATTCTCTCTGTGTCGTCTTCCGTCGGGCTTTTCTCTTTCCTCGGAGTGAAAGTAACACTCATCATTGCCGAAGTCATTCCGTTCCTCGTTCTGGCTGTTGGAGTCGACAATGTGTTTATTCTTGTCCATGAACTAGACAGACAGAATTTCCTACATGGGCCGAATGCTGCTACTCAACACTATCAAGGTCCAGGGTTCGCGGCCCCGATGTCTCCTACGAATTCGCATCGATCGCCTTTTGACTCCACGAACGAAGAAATAGACACTTCTTCGCTCCCTTTGTATCTTTCCCCGGAAGAACGAGTAGCCCGAGCTTTGGCAAAAATGGGCCCTTCCATTCTTCTCAGTACCATCACGGAGACCGTCGCATTTGGTCTCGGTGCCCTTGTTCCAATGCCGGCCGTACGGAATTTTGCCCTATACGCTGCAGGAAGCGTCCTGTTGAATGCTACTTTACAAGTTACAGTATTCATGAGTGCGCTGCTTCTCGATTTGAAGCGTTATGAGGTATTTGACAATAGCTTGAAGATTGGTCCACTACTAATGATTCTCCAGTCCAATCGCATTGACTGTTTCCCATGTGTGCGTTTGCCATCAAGGATTGCTCTAGTAGATGCACCCAACATGAGTAGTGGGTTGGGAAGGATCGGTCGTTTCATTCGCCGTTATTACGCACCATTTTTACTGAAGCCTTTGGTCAAGGGATTTGTTCTTATTTTCTTTTCCGGAATATTTGTGGCGTCTGTGATATCGATGCAACACATTCAGCTTGGCCTTGGTAAGTGCTTCTGGTGTTTTACTGTGTACTTCGGTTTAATCGCGATATCTAGATCAAAGACTCGCCCTTCCTTCCGAGTCGTATCTTGTGAACTATTTCGACAATCTTGATGCCTACTTAGATGTTGGCCCTCCCGTTTACTTCGTTGCGAGAGACGTGGATGTGACTGAGCGATCGGGTCAGCAAGCCTTATGTGGACGGTTTTCGACATGCGATGATTTGTCAATCGCTAATCGACTAGAAGCGGAAAGGAAAAGAACGGATTCCTCTTTCATTGCGGAACCTTCCGCGTCCTGGATAGACGACTTCCTGCGTTGGCTGAACCCCAGTTATTCTCAATGTTGTCGCGTTCGAAGGCTAGATCCTTCGGTATTTTGTGGACCACGAGACAGGGATCGGCTTTGCCAACCGTGCTACCAAGACAAGCAACCTCCGTGGAACGTCACTATGGATGGGTTACCAGAGGATGAAGAATTTATGCGGTACTTCAAACAGTGGTGGAATTCCCCAACTGGCGAGGATTGTCCATTAGCGGGAAAGACCTCCTTCGGGACTGCCATTTCTCTCACAGAAGCGGGTGACAAGATCGAGGCATCACATTTCCGGACATTCCACTCACCCCTCAAAAATCAGCAAGACTTTATCAACGCATTTGCTGCAGCGCATCGGATAGCGGACGAGATATCTGAAGAGACCGGAACTCAAGTATTCCCCTACTCGTTGTTCTATGTGTTCTTCGATCAATATGCTCATATTGTCGCTATCACCCAAGAGATACTGGGCTTGGGATTGGCGGCTGTATTAATCGTAACTGCACTCATGTTGGGATCTTGGAGGACAGGTTCTATCGTGACTGGCGTTGTTGCTCTTACGGTCGTTACTGTCATGGGTGTCATGTCTCTCTGGGATATCAGCCTGAACGCTATCAGTCTTGTAAACTTGGTCATATCCCTCGGCATCGCTGTCGAATTCTGTGCTCACGTTGCCAGAGCTTTCATGAGCGCTGGCACAGGACTTCCGATTGATCATCCGTCTGGTCAGAAAGAACGCGATGAGCGAATGTGGACCGCTTTGGTGGATGTTGGGCCCTCGGTAAGCGATTCTTAATCTATTGGTCGCGTCATTCGCCAATGACCTTTGCACTCAGGTTCTGTCTGGGATAACTTTCACCAAATTGATTGGCATGAGTGTCCTTGCGCTTACACACTCCAAGCTTCTAGAGGTCAGTCTTCCCGAAATATTCATTGCTTTCGCGAAATTGATAAAAGTTCCAGATATATTACTTTCGCATGTGGCTCACTCTCATCATCTCTGGTGCTTTACATGGTTTGGTACTTTTGCCCGTAATTCTGAGTCTTGCCGGTGGGTCTGGTTTCCCACAACAAGAGGCTGATGAAGAGTGGATGTCGAATGCGATCCGAAATGAATATGAATACGCGTAAGTTGTCACGGGTTTTCGCTTGTTTTCTATGTACTCATTAACCTTCCATAGGCCATTTATAGCTGACGACGACTCTATCGCCAGCGACTGAGACTTTGATACAGCTTTGATATACCCTTACATTTTACCATTGATACAACAATTTTGTGATACACGGGATGATATGATAGAGAATAAATACGATATGTAGCAGTTGTACATGGTAAGTTACAAGCCATATTTTATTCAGTCATCCGTACATCCCAATGTAATCTACATACTGGTGCCTAGTTCAAGGGCTATCTTCCACACCCGTACCAGGCTTTAGTGGTGGCGATGGATCTCTTAACCAGCCCGCGTAATCCACGTCTTTGTCCAATAGTTGGCTGACGGTGTCTACCTTCCGAGCGACTTCTGCTTCGAACTGAGAATTGTAGGCTGGGTAAAGAGGGCCTAAAGATGCTGGAGGACGATCTTTGGTAGTATCATTGTTTACGGTAGGTCCGTAGACGCTTGCCCAACTGTCCTGGCGCTCAGTGGCGTTTTCGAATGGCCCCCGCTGCGTAGATGTCACTGGTGGCTGGAACACAAAATCGCTGACGTCGAGAATACTTTTTCCCTGTGCGAAATCATGGCCATGCATGTCGTCTTCATCTTCATCTTCCTCTGAATCTGATCCAGCAAGTGAGGAGAGCGACTTCGCAGGAGAAGCATCACCATCCACAGGAATGTCATATGCATACGGGTCGAAATATGGATCAATGGGTGAGACTTGAGGTTCAGCTTGAGCAGCGACGATAGCGTCGAAATCAGCATCATCGGCATAAGGATCTATGACAAGAGCACGGGAAGAGAAGGTTCTTTGAGGACTCGTAAAGATATGCAATGGTTTACTTTTCTTCAACTGGTGGGCTGTGTTGTGATCTTGACTATACGTAACGAGTTTGCGCTTGCCAATGGCACGACGGCTTGTTCTTTTGTTCTTCGAGCTGGCGAGAAGCTCTGTCAAAGTAGGCACTTCGTGTCTCTTCGGTGTAACAGGAGACGACGCTGTGCAGTCGAGATTAGGCAGACTATTGGATGTGTTGTTAGTTGTGTATGGATTAGAATGGTCCGGCGACGATACAGGTAACGTCCGAGCTTTCTTCAATGCCCGTCCATCCCCGTCAACGCGCATCGCTGTGGGCGACGTCGAATGCAGTAGGTTATTTGAATTGACACCATTGGTTGGAGGCGCTGATGTAGATGAGAGGAATAATTGAAGGTTTCGCATCGGAGATACAGGAGACGTTTGAATTGAATATAGAGACGAATCTTCGACGTCATTAATTGGGAATACGTGTGCCTGTGTTAGTGATGGAGACGCGGTGGGGTCGTGATGTAATTTACCTGGAGGGGGCGGTCTCAAAGGAGGACTAGATCGTTGCGGAGAGGGTGTCGCATAAGGGATGGAATTCAGGTTCCTGGAAGAAGAAGGTTTCGCAGAGTGTTGAGGTTTGGGAGTAGATGTGATGATGGCTGAAGGAGAAAATGAAGGAGAGATGAAAGATTGCTTTGATAAATCATTAGAATAAATCGTTCGTTGACAATGCGAAGACATACTGAGCCAGTAATATCAGCTATTTGACGAATATTATTTGTGGGAGGATCGTCTGGTATGATTCCTGATGAAACAGGCTCAGCTAATCGGGACGCATTGACAGATCTTTCATCTGGAGGCCTATTGGGAGGTGGTTTGGGTACTGCATCTTTCTTGGGTTTTCCGGATGACGTTGGTTGAGATATCCGTTTCACGACCGAGAAGCCAAAAAGTGAATTATCTTTGAGTAGATCATTCGTTGAGGAACCAGCCTTAATTATAGGATTGCCATTCAAGACCTTGGACCTAGCAGCTCTCAGATTCTTGTCCTTGCGGGTTTTGGCTACAGCTTGAGTTTGAGAATTGAGTGGATGATCAGGTTCGCTATGAAGGCATGCGGAAGGAGTGGCAGATATTTTCCCGGAGGATTCTATCGCAGCACTGCTGGGAGTTTGATGGATCTCAAGCCTTTTCTTCCAACTCTCGACTTTGTCGCGGAGGATTCTTTCTTCTTGATCTCTGATTTCCCACTCCCTCCATTCAGATTCTGTATCTGCGTTTATCCAGCCCATATTTGGGCCACTGAGCTCGATGGCAGGTTGGAGGTCTGCCCTGGCTCCGATCCAGCGTCCACTATGGCCGCTTGTTACGCCTAATCTGAGGAGATGGGACATAAAAAACCATCGTCCATCAGCAGGGTTTCCTTCAGCTTTTGACCAGGCTTCTTGAACACGGTTTCGTAGTAAATTTATGCGCTGTTCATGTTGACCTTCATCTTCTTCGTGTAAGGGAGATCGTGGGGGTGTGGGAGGTTCCTCGCATGCTATCCGCGCTAGCGCCTGTCGTTTCCGAGAGAGATCCTCCAGATAAGTTGACATCCGCTCTTTGTTGCCTGAGTTAAATGTGATTGGAATTGGTGAATTGGTAGAGTTGGTAAGAGACATTTGAGTTTAAACCTGAAGATATCCAAAAGTCCGTTTATGATTCGGTATATGGTCTGAGGATGAGAAGGGAGGAGCTGTTAATCAAGGTTCTCAGAGCTATAAAGTAAGATATTAAAGCATGCCAGCGCAAAGGCTGAAAGCTGGAGAAAGAATGAGGTGGTGGGAGGCCGAAAGAGTCACCATCAAACGTCCATTGTCCCGTTTCGAACAACGCGTCAGGTCACGTGCCTACGTATTCTTGATTGCAGCGACACACCCGCTCATAGAGATAATTTCAATACTCACACTAGCTACCTATGGCAGTTAACAGCGATTTCTGGAACCCAAGGAAGAATTGTTTAACAACGTATTTTTTGAATAAATTATACTGAGCCCAAGTAACATAAAAATGTATGCCATAGCCGCAAGGTCTTGACATTTCTTGACAATGATAGGCCCGATGAACCTTTCTAGCATATGATCGTATAACAACTAAAGAAGATTGGTACGTACTGTGGTTGCGCTGGATAAAACACACTTTTGAAAGAAGGGTAAGCACGCAATATGATGAATTGAGTTCAATAATGCAGCAGAATAACGCATTTATTGGCGAAGTTCTGAATCAAGGTGCTGGTGACCTAGATCTGCTATCCCTGATGTCATCGCGGCTTCGACTGCGCCTGGCTTTACTAACAGATCGAGTACGGCTTCGACTGCGAGTGTAGCGAGAATTACTCGAGTACGATGACCGTGAACGGGATCGCGACACAGACCTAGTCCTAGAACGACTAGAACGAACAGACGAGCTTCTAGATCTACGACGGCCATATCCTCCTCGAGTATAGCTTGGAGAACGCCTTCTCGGGGGTGGTGGTCTTTCTGGTCCACCCCGGCGAATTGGAGACCGTGAGCGAGAGCGTGAACGAGAGCGTGCAGGACGATAAACATCGCGACCAGGAGGACCTCTTCGACCATAGGGTCTACCACGGAAAGAGTCGCGGTCGCGGTCTCGGACTGCGTAAGAGTCAATTCCCCCTCTACGTCTGGGTGGTGGAGATCGGGAACGAGAGCGGGAACGTGAGCGTGAGCGTGAATAGGAACGAAGTCTATCGCGACCATTTCTTGGGCCACGAGGAGGGCCGCGGATGGGAGACCGAGAGGTGGACCGAATAGGAAGATCGGATAATTCGACCTTGAGAATCGAGCCGTCGATTTGACCACCGTCCATATGAGAAGTTGCTTTGTGTGCTGAAGAAGGGTCAGCGAACTCCAGAGCTGCCTTGCCTCGATTTTGGCCAGCTGAAGAATAAATGTTAGATACAAGTAGAGAAACATAGTCATAAATATGTCTACTCACATTTCGCAAAAACCGGGAGGTCAATCTTGGTGATATGTCCATAAAAGCCGAAGATAGTTCTGAGATGGGATTCAACGACATTGCGCGTTAAGTTTGTGACAATTACGACTTTGGCATCTTGGTTTTCAACGGGAGGGTGCGAGTCCACGTCCATATCTACACTTGCTGCATCGCGTGGCGAGCGAGACCTTTCTCTTGACATGATCCTGAAATTCGTAGGACTCTGAGGCTGAAGTGTGGAAAGGTTGAGGACGTGATTGGCAGAAATCTGTAGTGTGACACTGAGTGACACTGTACTACAATCACGTTTAGCCTCTTTCTGTCTTGCTTTCTGTTGCAATTTGGACTAACCTTTTTCTCCTATTTTAGATCGAGGCTAGCATTCCTGGTCAGTCAGAGATGGCATTCAATTAAGACGCGTTATACATATATGTGCTCGTCTCTGAACATTCTTTTTTGACGAGATTGACAAGTCGGTCCGCTCTGGCAGCCGCTTGTAACTTGTTGGAACATATTATCTCGACCCGCAATGCTATCCTCGGAAGCAAGCAATGCCTACTACTCACATTTCGGTTGTCTAAAACAATCGATCTTCGTCAATGACGCACAATGTCTCGACTCAGATGGCATGGTATATATTCGACAGAACTTGAAGGAATATCTGCCGACCTCCCTTCTTCCATATCTACCACTCAGTCTTGTTCTCACAAGTGATGTCCAACAACAGACAGCAGATGTCCAGCAGGGTAAGCCGAAATAAACTTATCATGGTTTCGATCCAGGTGTTGATTCACCAACGGTATACAGAATGTCGAGTACAGGCATCTCATGAACGCATACACCAACGAGCAGGGCAACGTTGACGCTACCACTTTCAACAAAATATGCGCCGCGCACATAATACACCTCTGCGACAACTCTGGGCAACAAATCGAGTCCTTAGTTTGTGGCTTTGCTTCATACATCGATTTCGCCGTCCACGAATCCAGTGGAGGTATGGCAGCCACAGTCTTAGCCACGGCGGTCATGGATCGATACATCAACGGCAAATTCGAGGAGTCTGGCGTGCGATATGCCCCGCATAGCGTTTTCCAATTATTTACCATCACATACTCGTACGCACGGCTGCGTACAGACCCAAAGAGCGACTTGCGCTTCTGGCCGCGGGTTCCCAACATTGACTACGCCTGCCTTGGAGAAAAGGAGCAGCAATTGTACTCCGTAATGCAGATGACTGGGCACATGTCGCGCGAAACCTTTATGGAGACGCATCAGGAGTTGGTCGACACCTACAATGAGGTTCAGTGGGCTCGTGTTCCATGGGGCCTGCGGTCGCTCAAGAAACGGCTTGGTCCCAATGCCTTCTCGCCTACTATCCAGGGTTCTCCGATCAAGATTAGAAAGTCACTTGCACGCGCTTTGACGCCGCGCCTCCATAGTCAGCCCAAGTTGGAAAAGGATCAGTCTCAGGAGATATTTTGAAAAGGGCTTTTCACATCGACGATGCCATGACATTCGTTCAATATTTCTACACTGCGAACATTTACTAGAAAATATAAATGAGAAAAATCCTTCAGACAGAACATGTGTAACACTCTTGCCGTCGCCAGTGTTTGAATTAGCAGCTATCAATATAATGATTTCTTTTGCCCTGCAACTGTGGTGTGTGTGGGATTCTGCGCCAAACCGAGGCATCTGTGCTTCTTTATCACAGCAGACATTGGAGGTGCTTGTACCTGTCGCACGAGATAAAGTGATACTTTCCCAGCAGAAAGCTATAATCGAAAGGCTCTCAAGAAAGTTTTGCAATGACTTGGGGAATTTGTCGCTGTTCCGGAAAAAGGCACACAGGTATGGTCAAGAGCAACGACCCTGATATATATGTACTGGCCTCCGGCTGGATGAACTGCCAACTTGCACGCGCACAGAGGGTTGGAGGCAGAGCTTCTGGCGGAGTCTCTGATACAAATAGAATTCAAGGCAATTGTGGCATCGACAATATTCTACTCTTCAGTGACATATTTATGACGGATATCTTTCCATTGTTTCTAAGAGAAAAAATGAGTTTAAGTCACAGAAAAGTAGATGATGTGCGACGCACCCCTCTGTTCCACGCATCGTAGAACTTGGTAACACCGACGTCGAATCCAATTCCGAACGCAAACGCGCCCGCGAAAACTGTTCCAACAAAAACGCCTATCCGAGCATTGAATGTATGGGGTGTACTCTAGAATTCTCGTACTTACTGTTGCGCCTGAAGAATGTGTTATAGAGAGTGGTGGAAACCTGCAATTCCAAAGCGTGAAGTGCATCATGTGTGGGTAGAATAGTAAGAGAATTACTTACCGACATTGGAGCGGATAGGGATGACGATGGAAAGTGTTCAAAATGTTGCAAACGTCGTTGGCTCTTTCCGGCGACTTCCGCATATCGTCATCGGAGTCTGAAATAAAATGTTGTCACTCGTCTAGTTCTCTTGAGTGTCAGCTATAATTGCTATATTCACCTCCATGTTCGCGCTCCGAGCGTCGAGTTCATTCTCAAGGGTCGCGGTGACCAGACGGTCTTTCCTCACGTCGAGGCCTCTATTAGCTTTGAACCATGATGGCTTTGCTACTGATTTCATGGAAGGCGGAGAATCCGAAGATGTGGAACCAGCACCCTTTGCAACGGACGAACCCCCATCAGCAGGCGAAGGATCCTTCTCCAGATATGGCGCTTCAAATTCAAGACTGACTCCAGTGATGAACAAGCCCAAATACCGCCTGCATTGTCATTCAAGCCGCAACAACACTATTGTAACATTCACAAAACCCGACGGCAGTACTATAGCGTGGGCGTCAGGTGGTAGCTGCGGCTTCAAGAAGTCAAACCGTGCTGGCTACGAAGCAGGATACCAGTGTGCAAAAACGATGTTCCAAGCAATTCTGAAGGAACAGAGTGTACAGGATCTGTCATTGGAGTTGTTCTTCAAGGGTTTCGGCGAGGGCAGAGAGGCAATGAAGACGGCAATGCTAGGAGCTGAGGGCGAACTAATCCGACCTATGGTTACTCGAATTACGGACAGAACACCCATCAAAATCGGAGGAACGCGCTCGAAGAAGACGAGGCGTGTATAACGTGAGTTACAGTGGTCCTTTTACTACATGTGGTATCAACTAAAATATTTATGTGAAGTTATCATTTCCTATCGCGTCTTCTCTTTGAAGACATCCACGTGACTGCTCACAACGTCCAGGAACTTGCATGTCCATATTTCCTGCCTTAGCCTAACACATCTAGTGGAAGTCTAATTCTATGTAATACATTTGCAACATCGCACCTCAAAGCTTCAACTTCGAGTCTGCTTCATCCAGTTTGAAGATCGGATCTTTCGCGTATATTTGGTATCCTGGTCTTTGGAGGCAATTCAGAGCGACCTTCTTGTCAATTTCAATGTCCTCAATCAAAGCCTCTGTTGGGTGATGTCAGATATAAAATGGTAGCTTGAGGGTTGCGTAGAGGGTACCTCGCGATATATAATCAAGCTCTGGACGGATATAACCCAATACTATGGATCTCATCTCAAAGCCATAAAAATCTGTCTCGAAATCATGCATTATATGTATTTCCTGATATGTTTCTTCTTATCAGCGTCAGACATCGTAGAAGATTTCGGCTTACTGCTGTTAATATTTTATTCTTATAAAATGGATTCCATCCTAAACTCATAACCATTGGCAACACCTTCAAGTCATCCGGTTTGAAGTTTGATTCCTGTTCCTGAGAAGGCACGACTTGTGCATAGCCGTAATATACTCCGGTCTTTGCTACGGAGCTGAGAGGTGTAATAGAATCATCTGGGAGGTTTGCTAGAATAAACCGTTTCACGCTGAGGTCAGATAGTCTGATAAAGCACACAAATCACGAACCGGTCGGGCACCCTAGATCCTTTCCTCCTCGCCCAAATCCCTTCTGGACAGCTCCTACCAAATTAACTGGAAAAGGTTCTTCAGGGCTATCAGGGCCGACTATAAGCGGCCGTGAAGCGCGTCCTTTTTCTGTGCGAACTTCAGGGGAAGGTATTTCATGTTTGGCAGCGAGTTCTGCAGCTGTAGGGGGCATGGTTTAATTTATGAGTCAAGTTGGAATCAAGAAGATTGGATGTCAAAGAAAGAAAGAGCAAGAATAGGGAAACTGAGGTAGATTAGTGTCCCATGCTGATCGGTGCCGCAATGCTCATTATCACGGCACCAATCTCTCACCGCTACTCCCATCATGTATCAACCGGACGCGGTTCCCAATCCATACTCACCTCTTTACACAGGCCACTATCCTAACCAATATCCCGCTTCCAATGCTGCCATTCCAACCAACACTCCGTATTTTCCACCATATCAAGGACAGCATCTCCCGAAGTCAACAGTAGCGACAGAAATACCGTCCCCAGATCCTTCTGAGCCATCGGTGACTCCGGAGATAGCTTCGCGTGCTATGCAGAGACTGGTGCTGACCGAGCTAAGGAATGCCGGGTTTGAGAGGGCAGCGCAGCCTGCAGTCCAACGTATCGAACAAGAAGTATCTACATGTATGTTGTCCAACCACAACTTTACCTCCGCGTACTGAGCTTTGTCGTGGACCAGTCATCCAGCAACTATTTCAACGAGCACATGAATACGCAAACCTCGCCAACCGTGCAGGTGCCATTGCTTCAGATGTCTTTCTTGCATGCGAAGAATTTGATATGCAACCGAAAGAGTTATATCAAGTAAAGAAAGGTGCACACAAGAGGAAACGGGGTACGTCGTTGACTTTCGACATATGAACTTGTCACAATAATTTGATCAGGAAAAGAGAAGCTTGCTTCAACGAAGCCTGCAACACTTATACCAGGTCCATCGCGCTCTCCTTCTCCACAACTCCTGGGGTCAGATGACGAAGAGGACGATGCTCCATCAACGATACCCACTACATTGAGAAATCTTCCTTCCTATTTTCCGAATTTGCCCCCCAAGCACACATATTTACAGACTCCTGTAGGTGAAACCCATTTTTACAGACAGCTCAGTTTAATTGACACTTTTTTGATAGGCTTCACCTCCGAAAAAGGCCGCTCTTCCATCGCTGGAGAAAAAGCTTAAAACAGCTGCGCTTGTTCAAGAGTCATTGCAGCACTTGTTACTTGCTACGGAAGATAGCATGAATCACGAAGAAGGGGAACTTTTGGGACATGTTGTCAATTGGGAAATGAATGTGCAACCGAGGAAAAGATGGAAAGTCGGTACAAAATAGATGATTTGCGCAATTTGTAGTTACCCGTAATTGAACCAAATCGGCCACAAAGCGCCAACTTTGACTGTCACTATTGTAGAATTAAGATGAGGATTCTGGAGCGTGTTGGGCCGCACGCGTTTGCGCTCTTGTCCGTCGTAACATAATATTATCATTCGCCGCCGAACCAACTGCTGGCGATGGTGCTAGTGGAGTGTCTGTTTGCACAAGCTCTTGTTCCGGAGATACTACTTTACGAGGCCTGCCCCGATTCCTTGGCCGTTGTGAAGTCTGTTTCACATTGTCAACATTCGGCGATGCTGATGCCAAAAGGGCTTGGTCTGTGTCCGTCGTCTTGCTCTTCTTTTTGGACTGAGAAACACCCACCGAATCGACGTCGTCGACGGCCCTTCTCTTATTGTTAGCGGGCGATGCATCTGACGCCGGTTGGGAACTGGAGTCGAAATTTACAGATGCGGTGACAAGTAGCATTTTGTCAATTATACCATCCGTGTGGCGAAAACCGCCACTTTGTAAAGTTTGGACCTTGGATTTGGAATGCGGTCTCGGTCTCGGTTTGGAAGTAGCTTCCTGCTGGGCCGGAGCTGTCTCTGTTTGATTGGGAGCAGCGGTGATGACTGCGTCGGCGTTGGAGAGTCCTTGTGGTTGCGAAACTTCTGCAAGACTCACTGAGGACACTTGTTCTTTACCTGTGACTTCATTCAGTATTGACAGCCTACGAACAGTTGGCTGAATCTCGCGATGAGGACTGAAGTCATGAGCACTTGTGGAAGTTCCCGGACCCTCAGCAGATTGAGAAAGCGTAGAGTTGATAAATGCAGGTGACGTCAAAGAATCAGCTTTTGTTTTCTTGACGAGTTTATCATAGCGAAAACGACACTAACACATTGACATATGAGTCGGGTGTTTTCATACTGCTGAGAAAAATAACGACTTACATGCTGTCCATTTTTATTATTACCAAGCTTCTGAGAGATAAATTTCCACTGCTTTCCGTGCTCCTTCACACAATCCAACAGAATCCTGTCTTCATCGTCTGTCCATTTTACCTTGGCAAATGCTTTATTCAGGTAGTCTGTCCACCGGTCTCTGCATTGGTCGTTCGTTCGGCCAGGAATAGCTGCAGCTACTTGAATCCAAGAAAGACCATAACCTGCAACAGCCTTTCGCAGGCGGAGGTCCTCGTCTTCTGTCCAAGGTCCTTTGCGCAACATCGGATTAAGTGTCTTTTGCCACCGATTTTGACATTGGCCAGCTGATACACCTTCAGAAACTGTTCTTGCAACTAAAAATATGCGGTCTTAAAATCAGGGTATCAATAGCAAATAGATCGCGCACCAAGTTGCCAATTATTCTGACCGAATGTTTGTACGGAATGGATGAGCTTTTCGTCTGATTCTTCAGACCAAATGTGGCGGTCCCGAGGCATTCCGTGCCTCATGCAATCTATGGGTATCCTATTTGTCTGTGAAATTTGAGGGATTGCATTATTGGTGCCGATATTCATACTCACCCCCAACTTCTCCGCGATCCGTACCCAATCTACTGTGGTCTTCTCTTCTGTATACTGGGAAACCAATAGCTTTAATTTGTTTAGTTCATCTTCTGACCATTCAGTATGGTTGACAGCTGGATGTTTATCGGCCGTCCACACGATTTCACAATCAATCGGGGTCCTTTTCACCGAGGATGCGTCTGAAACCTTGCTTGGTTGCTATTGAGTTTTTTCTAGCAAAGAATCTAGACACTGTATTACCTTTTCCGCGATCTTGGACCAGTCTAATCCTTCGGTATTTTTCTCCACATCGAAAAAATTCCACGACGCCGAACCAGGATTTCTGAGATGAAGAACTCAACGCATTGTTCACATGTCGCAGTGTCACATACGACTTACTGAGACCAACTGCAAGCTTGTAGTCTCTCGTTTTCTTGTCGAACGGCAGCGGAAAGCACTTCAACATCTTTTGCTTTGACTTGAGAAATACATGTCAGATCATATTAGTAGAAAGGCTGAGGAAGACACACACATGGATGGGGGTTGGTATTTGTCACATAGCTGGACCTTTTTGTAGCTTCTGCATAGAAGGGCGACACCTAAGATAGATTCATCAGTCTTATCCCACCTGTGATCTGGAATACACTTGCCGGATTCAACAAATCCGTGAGGGGAAATAGTCCAATAGCTTTCTTCGCTCCAGGGATCAGGATCTCTGCTTCAGGTTCATCTTGACCTTCTTCCACATTGGCCACGGTCTAATATTTCGATCAGAGATGCGCCTAGTTGACAAGGTGACAGACGCACCAGCAATTCATCTCCTTTCTTCAATGTATCCTCTAGCTGAACCGCGCGTTGTATCAAGGACTGCTGAAGTAGCTTGTTTGCTTCTAGAGCTTTTCGCACCAGGGATTGTGGGGCGTCATGATTCAGTTCCGATCCTAGAGGTTGAGACGAAGACAACCCAGTTTCCTCAACGTCGTTCATGGTTCAATTGCCATGATTTTTATGCAAGCGGCCAAGGGAACAGGTATGTTAACAAAGTGAGGAGGCGCAATTAACAGGAAATTAATCACGTGATAGCTTTCAAAATTGGTATTCCTTAGCTTCGAAAGCACTCTGTTCTTTATCGACTGCAGACTTCAGGAAATCATGGCTAATGCCAGTGGAAAGCGCATCGGTAAGCTTTCTCCTTTGATTCTTGTGTCACGTCTGATCCGAGCCTTTAGCAAATCAAAATGAAAGTGCGGTCAAACTATTGAGGCTCGGCATGATTTTGCCAACAGTTCTTTCACTCGTGCTTCGTTTCCTCTTTCGAAGAGGCTCTCTGCCGCCATCTATCGGGTCTCTCGTTCTCTATGGCCCAACGTTCCTTGCGGCTTTCTTTATCTCCAGCTATCTGGTCAAGATTGGTACTCCTAGGCGTGATCCCACAACGGGCACTCTAATTTCTTATGGAGAGGATCTCAGTCAACCTGGAGTAATTGAATGGTGCTTTGACCTGTTATATATTACATGTATGTTATATCTACCTCTCCTTTTACTTCACCTTTGACGCGTTATCAGGGACATGTCAAGTTGGTAGCGGGGCATTTGGAGAATGGTTTTGGTGGTTATATATGATCGTATGCAATATCCCTGTTACATATACCTGCTTTTCTGACATTGTTGCTAGATTCCGATATACGCCGTATTCAAACTTTGGACTTCAGTCATATCGCCAATGTTGCTGGGTGGAGGATCTTTGGCTCCTTCAGAAAACATTCCGGAAAAGGAGCAAGTAGCGAGCAAACGCCAGGAAAAACTTCGCAAGCGACAAGAAAAAGGGGATCCTCGAGTGCGGGCACAGAATGGAAAGAAATAGCATATGTTCAGTTCGTATATTTCTTCAATATCTCGCCGAGCATCTTTACCTCTTGTACAACACCTCCAGTATAGCTATTACATTGATTTAGGGCATCGCCAGATCCACTGACAATGTAAACATCCTGTGGATATGGCATTAAGTTCGGCATCTCTACGTTGTTGAACACGCAACTTCGCCGAAAACCAACAGTCGAGTCCATTGGACATTGGACTGTCCTGATCGCACTGTGTTGATGCCGGTGAAATCCTCCTATATGGCCCATTCGCAACGGACCTTACTTCTTGCATTTATTCCATATTTCCAAAACTTTGACGACTGGCTATACTCACTGAATTCTGTTCAACCTAAGGTGAGTTGCTCTCAGTTCTCGCTTGGCTCTGCAGGTCGCGCTATGGTTGTTTGATTTAGAGGAATGAGTATAAAACAACATCTATCAAGTAGGACACCTGCTATCGACGCAGACTTGTGAAATTATGGAAATGTTGGTGCTGCTGTTGTCTATGTGATTTATCACAACTTACCATGTACGAGTGCAAGTCAAAGAAAAGAAATTCTCTCCGTATTGTGATTGTCAAAATGTATTGCCAGCAGGAAAGGCAATCTAACTAATTGGACTGACACTAGTTAGTGGGTTATAAAATGCACCAATAAGTTGTATTTAGTCCTCGTTCAGAACCAAGTCTGTATGGCAAATATAGAACTCGTCGGTCTATTAATATTTGTTGCTATCCATTCAAGCCTCATCCTCGATAATAAATTGAAGGTATTCATCTACTGGCCAGGTAGAAGTACCTACAATTGATTCATCAGCCCTCTCTATCGGAATACCTTTAGTTCATCTACTCCACTGTTAATTATTGAGTACTTTGCCGTGCTATACCATTTCTCTCATGACAGAAACTGTCGAGTCCCACGTGGAACTGCTACATCCTCCAGAAATATACCGACCTTGAACAAGGACTCAGTTATATTTTCACTGCCGAACTTTTGAATGGTCATTCATGCGTCGCCGAGGGCTGTCGTTTATCATTATAAGTACGGCGTTCCAGATCAAATACACAGACAAACTGACCAGTTACTAATACCCACAGCTATAGCTCGAGGCCAAAGAGCACGCGTGCTGTCGAAAACAAATCCGAGGAAACTTCATGTTCCAGCAATTATATTTTTATGAACTTGCCTCTTTAAAATTATTGAGGTGTTCTATAAATAGGCTCATGTAATGGTATCACGTGGTGGCTTCGGCTCCTGTGACTTTCTTGCCAAACGTGCCAAAGGAAGAATTGTTCGTCTGTCTTTTCCCTCTCTGTTCAACCTCTTACTGTGTATATTCTCTCGCGCATTCTTGTTGGTAGCTCGAAACCCTCGCTACCGCCATATTTAAACTGCTTTTATTTGAGCACAACGCTTGCAATATCTGAACGAAGAACCAAATCTATGCACCGGCACTCGGCTTCGGTACATTCAATCAGCTCATACTGTCTACCTTTGGCTCCTTTTGATGCTTTCTCAAGTGCCCATGCTATCTGACGATTTACCTGGCAATTCTTGTGACTTTGAAGTAAATATATGCACTGGATATATGCTATTCTTCACTGCGTCTCATGTGCATACTACATCTGGCAGTCTTCTGCGATGGAAATGGACGCTGTCTCGAGTACCCTGATTCTAGAACAATGTGGCAGCCAAACGGAGGTAGAGATAAACATACTGTCCTCAAGACATGAATTGGTCCAGGTGTGCTCCTCTTGCTTCTAAGCAGCATAGCATAGCTTAAGGAGATTCCCATCTAGATCGAACCAACTAGTCTGGCTACCGCCCAAGGTAAATTTATGGCTATAATGGCTTCCATCGGAATATCAGCATGCTCACTGTCGGATCTTGCCTCTTCAGAGGATGATAATATCGATCGTGGTATCCTCGCCCGGTTTGATGCGCTCAAGCCGCCATGTCAAAAATCTGTTCATGAATTCAGTACTGCTGAATTGGCCACTAGTTTTTCCTTACAAAACTCCGAATGGCCAGCCATTGGACTATTGATTAACCATCCCACCACACAGGTGTGATTCACCTTCTCCTTATTTTTAATGAAGTGACTCACAGGCAAAGACCGGATTCGGTATTCACCAGGACTCGGAACTACATGGAGAGAATGCTTTTGACCTTAGCTCTACTGACGAAAAAGGCAACAATTCTGCTCGTACAATCAATGTCATTCAATGTCGCGAAATGCTTCCTGTCGAGGCTCATCTGCTGGATTCACTCGATGACAGTGATTCTTTTGGCCTGTTTGCTCGAGATTCCGCGAAATCTTCTTACTTGGAACAAGATTCGCCTTCTATGTCTCCAGATACTAGGCCAGCAGAAAATCTCATCGTTTTGAGTCCTTCCTCTGCCGATCTTCCTCTTTCCCCAGAAACTTCCCATCGAGCCGATCTCAAATCTTATGTGCAATTTTCCCCCTCCACAGAGAGCTTTAAATCCTCCGAAGGTCGCTCTGACGACATTCTCTCACGCCCATTTCTCAAAGGTCTAAATACCGAGACAAAATCTGACGGTTGCGGCAATCCTGAAAATCATGTCTATATTTCTCTCTGCGCCTCTTTAGAGGTACCACGTGCTAATCGTCGTATTGGTTCCGACGCCTCGGAGGAGGACATCTCGACTAATAATTGTTCGCTTACATTCAAAGACCAGCTCAGCCAATCTCACGAGGAAACGGCCATATCCTCTGTCTCCGATCACTCTAACGTTCCCTTACCTTCGCCAACTGCAGATATTGAATACTCACAATCAGACCCTTATTTCGAACCCGCGACAATTGTCCGAGAGCACAATCCGGTATGTCAGGTCGCATTCCCGAGAGCATGAATTTTCTCACTTCTTTGATCTCAATAGCACATTAGTAGAGCGGTCGTGGGTACACACAACGTTCCTAGCTCCTCGCCCCCGTCATCCCCGTCAATGAATTCACGTTATGTGCCAAGCTCAAGTCCTTTACCAAGTTCAAGCCCCGTCGAGGAAGCTCACACTTCGCCTGCTTCTTCACCACCAATTCATCCTGATGCATATATCCAAGATCCTTCGTCGGGGGCTGGCGGTGCTAAGGTATGTGCATATATAATGCTTTTGTCCTAGCATTCAACTTGATTGAAGGCGCTCTATGCTTCTGAGAATTATTCCCCGTACTCCCATTACTCGATGGAACGCATGTATTACAAAACACCCGACGATGTGCGTTTTTCTTCGAAATTTTATAATATCCAGAGCTGATTCCAGGTTCTCAAGGCTGAAGTCAACGGTTCGTTCGTAACATCTCAATCAACGCCCTCGAATCCTATACGAGAGCCCATAGGCTCTCCGTACGCTATTGATTTTTTCAATCAAGACCCAAATTTACCGACGACGCCAATAACAGACAACGAATCGTATAATCGCACTACTGACACCAATTTTCTTACAAACCAGCCGACCTTTACGACCAGAGAACTGCCAAGTGACAGTACCGCTTATGACTATGCTCGATATGAATCTAATGCTTATGACCCTCTTCCAACTCCATCGGAATTTTCGCTCAACCCTGCTCAATACCAAACGATTCAGGTTCCTGAAAATGCTCCAGATTCCACTTCTGCAACCTCTTCTTCAAACGATCCCCAGCCTTCGAAAAGCAATGTTATCCCCCAGCCTAAACGCACCACTCTCGCAGGCCAGAGACAGCAACAGAAGAAACTTTCCAAACCATTTCGCTCTCCAGTACTTCACGCACCTGTTCGCCTCGCCCCGAAACCACCCGCACTGCAGGCCCCTACCTCCATCGTTAAATCCAACAGATCTATCGCTCCCAAGGACGCTGGTCTGATCAAAGCCAGTAAAGCAGCTGAACAACCTGCTAACGCTGCTGCATCATCGTCCTCGCAAACTTTGGATGCTAAAGTCAAGCACCGAACGACGAGAGCTGCCTCCCAATTCAAATCCCCTCTGCCAACGACATCTACTCCGTTGGATGAAGCGACCTTAGTGCGACTGACACCCACGATCCAATCTCTGGAGCGCAAACTCCAGTTGCTTCGCCGGGCACTCAAAGTCAGAGAAGATGTCCAGGAAGAGGTTCTCGAGGGCCTGGTCAAAAAATGGTCAGAGGCCGGCAGGGAAGCGGCATGGGAGGTATGGGACGTCGTCAAAGATAATTCTAATTCCGAGGTGGAGCAGAGCAGCAGTCAGGGAAAGGGCAAGAAGCGCTCCATTGACGAGAGTTGGGGATGGGACTCCGGGGACCAAAAGAAGCCGAGAGTGGAGGATGCGGAGAGAAACTGGGGCTGGGACGTCGTACCCGTCTCCGAGCGTGAAGGCGATGACGCTCGTCCGGATGAAGAGGAGCCAACTGTTACCGAAAGCCAGCAGGAGGAAGAGGGGGGAGAAGACGCGCCGCAACCCAGTCTGGGCACCATGTTATTACAACTTGGTATCGCGCCCGAGACATTGGGTTGGGATGAAGAAGAGGGAAATTTTGTGGAAAGATGACGGCAATGCGACGGTGACAGAATTCGTTTAGGGGCTTCGGCGTTACGCATAATGCTACATAGTTATACGGTTAATATTCTTGTTCCTGCTGTATGTTACGCTTGCTACTACTTTTACTAAGGACGGTGTGTAAATGGTTTACTGATCAACGGTTCTTTTGACACGACACGTGGTAGCAGCATAGTTCGCCAATGCGTTGGGCCTTTTAATGTGGAACGAATTCTCGCGATTGCCAGAGGCAGACGGGCAATTCCGTCGTCGTGGATTTGTCTCGCGTTGGATATAGACACCAAGTACTCGCGTGCATGCTGCAAGTCGACGCCCGTGAGTATGTTACGGAACGGAGTGAGGCGATTAAATGCCAGGACAGAGAAGAGATGCAGAATCGTATTTTCTGGACGACACACAGTGCCCTCGTCCTCCAAAACCTCTTGAAAGTAGTGGGTCCTTATTGGCGCCCGTACAGCCTTGGCATAGGCCGCGTTGCGCAGCACGCCTTGGATAGAGCGTGTGAACATCATGTGCTTACATAACGCGCGAATTCCAGTGCCACACGGTCATGAGTCGCTACGCACGCCTTGTTCTTGTTAGAGCGCCTTCATCATCCGCGCCCGTGTCGGAATCGCACAGCGCCCTCTTGAATACCCTTCTTGCCTCTCTTCGAACTCTCGCTCTATGTACGTATCCCTCTGTCGCTATCTGTCCTCCTGCACGCCCTGACGCCCGTCTCCCACCAGTAGCGCAGCTACCAAGATGTCCAGGTCGAGAAGCACCAGCCTCGAAATCGTCCCGCCGTCCAACTCGCGCGCCAGGGGGCTCGGTGAAGTGGCGGACGCCATATTGAAAGGCAGCAACAGACAGGCCGCTGACAACGGCAAGGACTCCGGCGACGTCGATGCCGAGGCAGATGAGATAGACGACGACCCTCCCCCACCGAAGGCGGCAACTGCCAGCATGGTGAGCAGCAAGGAGCGCTGATGTATCCAACGTGTTGGGCTAACGTGTGTGTATAGTCCACCCTGCCGAACGCACCGAATCCGTGCGAGCGCTGCGTGCGCACGGGCAAGCCCTGCAAGGGCTTAGCAGGCTCCCGATGCGAGTACTGCAAGCGATTAAAGCAGAAGTGCTCCAACAGCACTGGACCTGCCCGCGGAAAGCAAACCGGTGAGTCCGAGCGCACTTGCTCTTTGAGCCACTCGTCTGACCCTTTGCGCGTCAGCATCCGTGAAGAAACACGCCGCGGCTGATTCGGCTGGTCCCATCAAGGCAGCCAGCGGTAAGGCCGCGACCACTGACCTGAAGCGCAAGCCCCCTTCGAAGGTGTCTGACCCGTTGAACGGGGATGCCGACGGGCATAGCATCGATGGCGAAGGCAGCATTGACTATGAGGAAGGTCATGAGCCTCCGCCGAGGCTCAACAAGAAGCGTCGTATCTCGAAGGGCTCTTCTGGCCCTACTCGCATTCAGCTTATCAAGGCCATAGGCGACATGGAGTCGTCTATCAAGCGCATCCAGGCGTCTGTTTCGAAGGAAACGGACAAAATGAACGGGATCATTCGTGCATTGAACACCAAGATCAAAGAAATGGACGAGGAGTGAGGAGAACTTCACGACAGATGGAAGACTCAGGGGGCAAAATATGGACCTTCGCTTCCTCTTATTTATTGGATGTTGCGAGTGTTTAGTATCCCTTTCTTATTGTTCTTGTTGTTATATCTGGATTTGTACTTACTAGTATTGGTTAATATCTCTGTAATCTTCATGTCATTCCGCTACCTATGCGAGCTATTATGTGTTCAGAGCGCTAGGGAATTGCGATCTGCGTGCCAGCCAACCACCATGCCCACAAGCCGTTCACAAGACACGTGCTTTTAGAGCTCGTTGATTCACACTGCACAGTGACTCAGACTGTAGTCTGTCACTCTGCAGCTGCCGTCTGACTCTGATACAACTCTGATTTTATCACTTCATGATTGCATTTGACACGGAGTCAATATCAGTATTCAGAATCGCTGATGACACACATAGTACGTTCAAGAAATACTTCGTCTGATTGTCACTAAATAGTGTTCCTACATTACGATGCTATCGAAGTCGAAGTTGAGGATATTACATTGACTCAAATTACTAGAGTGGAATCTGCCTCGTCAATCTTGGACTTAAGCAGACGAGGCACTTCATCCTCGAGACTTCAGCACGATCTTCCAACCCCTTCTGTGTCAGGCACCACGATTTTGCAGCAGGCTCTACAGAAACTTCATGTCATCAAAGACATACGGTTGACATCCTCATAAACGCACTTGCGAAGTGGGTCGGTGCGAAGAATTACGTCCAACTAGTTACTTGGACAATATATAGGCAACACCACTGTCTCTCTAGAGAAAGTACTCGCCGGCACTCGATGGACGTCTGCTTCGTTTTCTGGTCGAAAAGACCATGCGCCGGCAAAAATAAACTACCGTCTAGACTTTGGCACTGGCTGCAGGCTCTGCTGTCTGTATAAAGAACTTCATTTTGTAAGTATCTGGAACATACAATGTGCTAGCTATCTGTGTTGGTCATGGGGACCAGCTCGTGCTCAGAGCTACTACTGAGGCGTTCATCATGTCAACGTGGATAGATTCGGGGACCGGGTGCACACAATATCACCGCTCATGCAATCTGATATTAGCGCTTCATACTTGCAACATTCGGATCCACTTGGACGTCTCCGCACTTCCTTTCTTCTTATTCGAGTGGGCGGTCTTTTGTATATCCAATTCGCCGTACACCACTTCGAATTTCAGTACCATTCCCGCGACGAGCCGTAAGTTATCCCGGATTCCACTTTCCAATATGGTCCTAAACGCTAAATCAAACGGTGAATAGTCACGCATCGATAAGAAAAGCCCGTTTTCATTGTTCGACCGCGACCAGAAATACTTGAAGGAGCCCTCCCCCCTCTAATATACGATCGGTCAACCCATTCGATCGGTTTTGTTTTGCACCAAACCCCCCTCCGAAGGTAATCCGTTCAATGCAACGATCTGAATTGGTCCTTTACACGTCAGCCACCAGTGAAAAGCTCGCTCAATATTTTCCACCTCAGCGACCTTGCCAACAGTAAGCCATGTCTACGTATAACCCAATAGGCGCTCAAATCATCGATGGTATTGAACCTCTTGAATCGGACGCACTGGGCGATGGTCTCTCTCACATCTCTGACGCTCTGGTAGCTTTTAAGACTTTCATGCAACCGGGACCACGCTCCGACTTCTTTTTGCTCGTGGCGATTTGTCTTTTTTCCTTCAAATTTGGCTGGTATATAGGAACGAATATCTATCATCTGGGGAGTCTCGCCATATGGACAACTCGCCGTATCGTGATTCCGAAAACTAGCGTCCGCATGGTCGCGAACCAGGGTTCTAGGAAACGAAAGCTGAGCGAGAAAGCACCCTCGCCCAGAGAGACTTCTCGGTCTGGCCAGCGAGTCCAAATTTCCGAGGAGGTTGAGCGCGTTTATGTTGCTGATCATAATATATCTGGATCTGACTCTCATCTCGACGCAATCTCTGAAACCTCGCGGTCCCTTGCCGTTGTCTCCCACCCGGTCTCTGGCAGCAAGATAGGCAACTCGACCCCGGACGCGTCTCCTCGCATTCCACACGAATCCGTGAACCTTAATGGGACAGCTGCCATTGTTCGAACAGATAATCATATCGTGCCGCCGCCGTTGCTCACCCTCACTGTCACCACTCCAAAAAAATCGAGCTCGCTCGAAAATACCGTCGCATCTCTTTTTGCAGACGCGAACGTGAAGCCCAGCTTGAGAAGGTCCAAAAGAAAGTCAGCGAAGAAGACTATTGCTACCGCCGTTGTTAATCTTGCAGTATCGCCTATCAGCACGGGCAAGGGCACGCCAATGGCCATGGGCCTGCTCACACCTCCCGTAAGTTCTTTTAATTGAAGCAGCTCGCACGCGGCGTTCCCCCCCACCGCGTATTTTTACCTCTTCTTCCATTTCTATTCTGGCGTCATGCACCCACTGTTTCTTTCCTTTTATGGGAGAACGCGCTCTTGTTGCAAATAACGAAACTGACGCATGCTCCCTCTCCTTTTTTTGCATCTTTTTCTCTGAATGTAGGCTACACCCGCTATGCATTTGGAGCCACGAGCTGAAGGCGATGTTACCCCACCACATGGTGTCGTTAATATCGCCGCTGGTGAAGAAGGATCCGATGAGAATATGCCGTCGTCGACTGCAACGACACCTACAGGCCGTAAACGAAACCGCAAGCGCAATACCGCTAAAAAGCCGCAGGCAGTCTGAACATATTACGCGAGCTGCCAGGCTGGCACCTGGAGGCTGATTGACCCCAACAAATCAACAACTATTAATTGAAGCTTGAAGCCCCAGGAACTGAACAATATTCAGTTCCAGTATCTCATAGATTTGTCTTTTCTTATTTTTATATCACCAAGTTGTTTATGGTCTCTCACCTGGCACAATGGATCTGTAAAGCACACACGCGCAAAGTGGACAAAATCGATTTCCCGACGCAAAAATAGTGCATGTAGTGGGTTTATATAAAAAGTAGTAGCGACGGGGAAAGATCGATAAGCAAGCAGAGCCAACAACGCAAATTCAAGCAGAACCAACGAGCACTGAATCGTGTATAGATGTACAAAGAGGAGAGTAATCCGAAAAATAAGGAATCATATCATGGGAAGACAAAATGACGCCTTAAGCAGAGACAGAGACAGCGGGAGGAGGGACAGGAATGTCGCTGCTCAATGGAACGCCGCCGGTCTGCATCTTGGGAAGTTGCTGCCTCTTAGGGTTAGACACAATCTCGTACTGGAGGTGGGTAGTCCTGGTCGCTTGGAGCGGACCGCTGATGTGTCCGAGCAGAGGGTCGAATACCTCGCGAGCCTGGGTGACAGCATGCGCGTCGACGACCGCCTTCTGGCCCTCGCGGAGGGTAGGAGGGGTCGAGCCGTCGAGCAGACCGAGTTGAGCATCATTCCAGATAGGTTCGACGGAATCAACGCCGTCGGGCATGCCGACGCCTGCGCGACCGCCGGCGAGCTTCCAATCTTTGGTCCGGTTAATGCCGAGTTCAGTGAAGATCTTGTCGACAGCGAGAATGAGCTTGTCCATCTGCTCTAGAGTGTGGCGAGGGGTAACGGTGATGCGCAGACGCTCCTCTCCACGCGCTACGGTCGGGTAGTTGATGGACTGGACGTAGATGTTGTGTTCAGCGAGGAGCTTATCGGAGGCGGCTTTGGCGAGTTCGGCATCGCCGACGAGAACAGGGACGATGTGCGAGGGGCCGGGGCTGGAAGGAGGGCGTATTTCAAATTAGCGTCAAATTATCGGAATTTGTCGGAAATTTGTTACTCACACAACGGGGACGTCGATTTCAGCAAAGCGGCGCTTGACCTCGCGGACGTTGACTTGCTTTAGTTGACGATCGCCGACGTAGTTCTTTTGGTATACAACACTTGCGCGAGCACCGGCGACGACAGCGGGAGGGAGGGAAGTTGTGAAGATGAAGCCGGGTGCATATGATCTGATCATGTCAACGAAATCATCAGAGCCAGCGATGTAACCACCAACGGCGCCATAAGCCTTGCCCAGAGTACCTGATTGACGATGGAATTAGAAATGCCAGGAAAAATAAATCGTACGAGCGCGGACTTACCAGTAATAATATCGACGCGGTCCATTACGGAGCCCTTTATCGGCAAAGGGCTGTCGCCGGCTGCGAGTTGGGCGTCATAATCCAGATGTTCAGCAACACCAGCGCCACGGGGTCCATAGAGACCGACAGCGTGTACCTAGTACCGAGTAAGAAAGTCAATAATAAGAACAGAAATGCAAGAAGAATTATAGGACTAACCTCATCCAAGAAAGTCAGGGCGCCGTATTGTTCTGCCAGGTCACAAATTTCCTTAATAGGGCCAATGCTACCGCACATAGAATAGACAGATTCGAATGCAATAACCTTGGGCGTTTCTTTGGGGTATTGCTTAAGTTTGGCTTCCAGGTCTTCCAGGTCGTTGTGTTTGAATAGAACGCGTTTAGCGGTAGAGTGACGCATTCCCTGAATCATGGAAGCGTGGTTCATGGTGTCCGAAAAGAAGACGCAGCCGGGGAGTTTGGTGCCGAGTGTAGAGAGAGTAGCATCGTTGGCAACATAGCAAGAGGAGAAGACAAGCGCGGCGTCTTTCCTGTGAAGGTTGGCAAGCTCTTGTTCGAGCGCCAGATGCATAGCACCGTTTCCGGCTATGTTTCGGGTCCCACCAGCCCCATGACCGTATTTGTCAAGGGTACGACTGGAAGAATGAAAGGTGTCAATACGAAAAGTTGATACACCGGCTAATGGACTTGACATACTGCATGCTCTCTAGGACAACCGGATTATTGCCCATACCGAGATAGTCGTTGGCGCACCAAACCTCGACTTCTTCCTTGACGGTATGGGTATGCGCGATAGGGAACTTCGCAGCAAGCCGATTGATGTTGTTGAAGTAACGGTAGGACTTGTCCTGGTGTTTCTTCTCGAGTTCGTTCACGTAGAAGCTTTCGTAGTTGAACCCGGTGTGAGGCTTGGTCTTGTGCGCGGTCGCAGATGCGGACTTGGACTCGGCGGCTGCGGCGGCTTTGGCATGGAAAGGGCAGCCGGCAGCGGAGGCCTCTTCTGCGACGGACTTCTTGGGGTGGGCCTTCTTGTTGCTAGCCATGGCAAGGTCTTCCGCGACCTGTGCAGCGGCTCTGGCGGCCGATGCATGGGGGCACATCTCGACGGTGGCGCCAGGGGCGGGGAAGACGCCCTTCTCGCTGTGGATCTTGTCGAGGTCTGCGTTTGCGGCGACGCTAGCGTATCCAGCCACGATCTCCTTGGAGCGCACGTTGAGAGCAGGGCCCATGACGGGGCATTTTGTGGCGCGCTCTGTGAGGACGGAGAGGGACGGGAAGCGCGGGGACGTTGCGGTGGAGAGGGTGCGAAGGGTGGAGGTCTTGGTCTTTCCCAAGAAGGGGCAGGACTTCTTGAAGCGGGTGAAGGACGAAAGCTTGTCCATGGTTGGGAGGGAACTGGACACTACTCGTCCGAAACTTTCAGCCTTTTATTCAGCCTCGGCCGCAGCCAATCGCACAGCACCAATTAGATATCACCTGATCCGGCTATTCTTGCCCCCTTCGGCTATCTATATCTACTCGCTACAGACATGTAAGCAGCTCTCCAGCACGTCTATCGCAAAGTCTACCTCCTCTTTCTGCACATTCAGGCTGGGAACCAGTCTCACGGCATCCTTCCCAGCAGTCAGGAAGAACACCCCCCGTTCTCGCGCAAGCTCAACCACCTTCCCAGGCAGCGTCCCATTCGTAAATCCAAGCCCACGGATCAGCCCCCGTCCTCGTACCTCTTTCACTAGCCCCGGGTACCACTTCGCCACCTGTGACAGCCGGGCATCCAGGTGTCGGCTTGTCGCCGCAATCCCACTCACAAAGGACGGGTTCGACAGACGCTGCACAACGTAGAATCCCACCGCGCACGACAGTGGCGAGCCTCCGAACGTCGTCCCGTGCGTTCCTGGTGTCAATCGTAAATTAATGCCCTATGTTGTCCGTACCCGCTGCGAGACACATACCGACGCCCATTGGGGATGCGATGTGGTCCTTCGCCATCAGCGCACCAATCGGAAATCCGTTGGCCAGAGGTTTCGCCATCGTTATCACGTCAGGATGGCAGTCAGTCGGTAGCTGGGAATGCGCCCAAATGCTTCCACTTCTATACAGCCCGCACTACACCGCAAAGTAAACCGTAAAGATGATTATCGTGACTTCTTTTGAAACTCGAAACATACCTGGATTTCGTCATAAATCAACACCGCCCCGACGTCGTTGCACCGTTTCCGGAGAGCGCGCAGCCAGTCTTCGGTCGGAACGTTGATGCCACCTTCGCCTTGAATAGGCTCGACGATCACACCGCAAGTATCTTCAGTGATCAGACTCTCCAACCCCGCAATGTCATTCAGCTTGCCAACGTCCACGTTTGGAATAAGAGGTTGGAATGGCTTTTGGTATTTGGCATTGCTCGTCACACTGAGCGCGCCCATCGAACGGCCATGGAACGACTGCTCGAAGCACACAATATGGTTCTTCGTGCAGGCATCTTCGGCTCCACCCTTCTTCGCCCATTCAGCCTTTCCATACCGACGCGCCATCTTCAACGCGCCTTCGTTCGCCTCCGTTCCCGAATTGGCGAAAAACACTTTAATACTCTCACCACTCTCGGATTTACCATTCGCAAATCCCAGCCCGCCCCCTTGCTGTGTGAGTTTTACCAGCGATTCGGCCAATTTGGGCGCCCATTCGTTGTGATACACATTGCTCGCATGGATCAGTTTGCCCGCTTGCTCACTGATGACCTACGACGAATTGCATCAGAGATAAAGTTAGCCGAGCCTATTTAGTGACATCGAGAAAAGAAAAAAGAGGCTCATTTCGTGTGAAGTGTAAACGTGTCGCTTTGAACGGCCGCCTACGAATAGCCTGGCAGACAGGTGCTATAACCGTAATACGCTTTGCTCGGGGCGAGATTATAATACGCACCGGTGTGAGAAGCAAGTAAGGTCGTACCCGAAGGCAGTCCCATAGATAACTCCCCAACATCCAGGTACGTCGCCTTTTCGCTAAGATTGGCACGCAGAAATGGGACGTAGTCCTCGAGATAAAATAGAAATAGAACAACTCGCACATCGCGTTTCGCGCAGATGGAGCGAAATGCACAAGATGCGTATCTTTTTACTCCTTCGATAAATCTGAAATGTGTGGCAACGAATGGAGAGGAGTGTGTTATTAAACCACCAAAATGCCCAGGATGTCTTCGTTCATGGGTAAATTGTTTCCAACGAAGAGTGGAACACTCCTGAACATATAGAGATATGTTTCCATCATGGGAAATGAGTGCGGCGGCGAAAGCGTTACACCAATCGCACCGCAGACATTTGAGTGATTCACAGAGAATCATCTCGGAACACACAGCAAAGGATCTGACACAGCTAATAAGGATATCCTTGGAGCGCATGTGTGATTCCCCGGGCGCAGTACCCCACATAAATGTGAAGAGGCTAAAACCAGCCGCTAAAAACACTTGGTATTCCAAGAGCCAGCACGAACACAAAAAGGAGCCGGCCGCAACGATTGAAAAAGTAGCAAAGAAAGGAAATAGTGAAGAAGAGAGACGAAGAAAGCTCACCTTTACAACGCCCTCGTCAGCGTGTCCCAACGCATTCACTGCAATACCCGCGCTGAAGTCGAGATATTTGTTGCCGTCCGTGTCCCATACATAAGAGCCTTTGCCGTGCTCTAAAACGAAGTTGGGTCGATCGTATACTGGAAGCATGTATTCATTGAAACGCGCGACGGTAGGTGCAGCTGTCGCAGAAGGCGGAGCGTTGACGTTGTGAGTTGCTTTGACATAAGCTTTGGAGGGCTGTAGACGAAAATTATAAGGAGCAGGTGTGAGCGTTCAGTGGCTCCAATAGCTTGCATATGAAAGGAGGAAAGAGACATACAGCGCTCGCAAGCCCTCTCATGGAGATCCGAGACCCAGTGGTTAGTGTCCTACGCGTGAGGACGCGCAAGGGAAGTGTTTGTGTTCTTTTCATGTTGGGCTATAGCTAGTTTTTGAAAGTCCTTGACTGAGAGATAGATATGCACGTCCTTAGATGATGTAGATTTTGGTTGGAGTCTGAATCCGAGAGATCAAAGCGAAGAAACGGGCAGTAGCTGAGATCTGCAAGTATCTAGATGTGAAGGGGAAGAGCTGGGTCAGCTCAGCTGGACGGAGCAGGCGCGTACAGCGTCAAGCGTAGAAGCAGGAGGAAAAGGAGGGAGAGACCTTCTAGATATGTAGAGGTGCTTAGCCGCGTCGTAGTGTTTACCGTGACTGCACTGTCGGAAAATTCGCCCGATCAGTAGATTGCCACAAAAAGTAATGCTGATCTTGGACTCACCGACAAGCGATGTTGTGCCGCTACTTACTCTTTCGTCGCTTCGACCAGACCAACGTCAAGGAAAGTGAGCGTCAAGAAATCTGCGATTCCCGCTGCTGTTATCTTGGAATACCTAATACGTTGATGCAATCGGCGATACACGAGTCGAGTCAGAATCCAACAAGTCAATAGAGACAAGGGAGGCAAAACGTATGGGGGCACCCACGCATTTTTTATGCAGTTTTATGCTCAACACTATTACTAGGACCGCCCGTTCTCTATATCATATGCTCAACAACCATTGGCCATCGGGAGATCTCGCCTTCGGCACCTTCGGATATGAACCTTCTTCCTGCGCATGCTGGGCACCACCACCTCCTCTCTTGGGCAGACTGTTATTACTGTTATTACTGTGTCCGTCATTTCCCAATACTGGGACTGCTACACCTAGTTTTCCATTCTTCTGCACGTCTTATGAATACAGCTAGAGGCGATTTTGGTCTACCCAAGTATGCCGGCGGCTATCTGCCATACACATACCTGACATGCACTGGCCAAAATTGACTTACAACGCTGGCAGTGGGCCACGTCCGGTGAGGCTGAGCTATAAACGCCCATGGGCTGTTATATTCTGCCAATGCTATTATAGGTTCCTAAATGATATAGCACCTATTGCCAACTGGCAGAAAGATCGCCAAGTTCAGCGTGACAGTGGACATTTCATGCCTTGCTTGTGTCTGGCTCGTCTTTACTCCTGGTCGCCGAAAAACGTCAACGACGTAACTACTTATATCCAATTCGGGCCTGTTGTTAATGTCCCTTGCAGCTCCATGGCCTCTCTACCCTTGACCAAGTTCACTATCTCTAAAGCTCGCCGAACGAATATGGTCCCAAGTAACCTGCCTTGTTTCACGAAGTTGGATCTAGATGATAGCCTTCTTGTCTATCATTACAATGCGTAGCTGGTTATAACCACGACGCGTCCTCGACATTCAGTGAATAGATTTGGAAACCTGCATCTTGAGATATTACTCATTTTATCGCGCAAAACAAACGTTGGAAAGCAGTTACAAATTGCAGTTGTTACAAAATGATGATGTGGTATGTACATGCACAGAGAATGACCCTCGAACCCAATTTGACCCAATAAAAAAAATAGAACGTTCCATGAGTAGAGCAAAGATCATTCAAACTGTATTTGAAGAATCGTTCTTCCTGTTGTTTTGCACTTCCGTGGGCTCCTGAAGTCCCCAGGTTTCGTCCAGGGCCTCTCTCATCTCGACCTCCTGCATGATGAGACACGACAGGAGGCCCACCGCGGAGATGCCGAGCATGGCGTACCAGATAATCCGTAGTCCGTCCGCGTAGGTCTGCTGTACAGCCGCTCGAATTTCGACTGGTAGCTTTCCGATTTGGGGGATCAGAGAATATATGATTTGAGCACCAGGATGTGCGGCGAGGACCTCAGCTGGAAGTCGGGACGCTAGCCTGTTTTGGAGAATTGCACCTCCGATAACAGTTCCCCAGTTCTAGGAACAATCAATTCAGTTTCATATGTTCTGTTCAATCATTTGGGGAAACAAGTACCTGAGCAAAGACCCTCACGAATGTGAAGAACGCCAACGCGTGAGAGTTGTTCGATGTTGGCAGAGGTGCCATCACAGGGAACTGGGTAGCGATCCAGAGAATTCCAAAACCAACTCCAAGGATTACTTGATACACCGTGGAGATCACTCTTGAGGTCCCAGGTTCCAGCATTGAAAGCAGACCGAATCCAATGACAATGAAGATCCATCCAATGTAGTTCTGAGGCCTGTAGCAATTGAAATATTCGATGGATATTCCCGCGACGATAGCCATGAATGGGATCATCAGTGCGAAAGCCAATAGCTCTGTGCCGGATTCCATGGGAGAAGAAAGCTTAGAAGCCTGGAAGTAAACAGGGAGATAGACTGAAAAAATGATAATGCTTTGGTCAGTGATGCTGCGTAACTCAGATATGAAGCTAGTGGTTGCTCACAGATTGCAGCCATCGACACAAGTCCATGCATGGCAGTTCCAACAAGTCTAATACAAAAGTAAATTTAGAACCGTGATGAAATTCACCCAAAGTGATGCAACCTACCCGCTAAGTGTTGTTACATTCTTGAGGATGAACGGAGGAATCTACAATGGGCTAAAATCAGTCTTCGATATCAAAGCCTCTAGAACCAGAATTTACAGTAGGATGTTTGGCAACCTTGAATTCCACGACGAAGAAAGTCACAAGAGCAGCAAAACCAAGGCAAAGCGGTACAATGACCTGATACGAATCCCATGGCAACTTGTCTCCTCCCCAGGCGAGAGCGAGACTGACCGCGGTGGTTCCAGAAATGACAAGGACCAAGCCACTGACAAAGAGTCAGATCAACGAAACCTTTGATGTATCGGCGACAGACTTACATCCAATCCATTTCCTTCAACATGTTCTTGAACCCTTCTCGAGGCACTTGTACATTCAAGAACAGAAGCGCCAGAATAAATGCGACAGTGCAGATTGGGATGTTGAGGTAGAATAGCCATCTCCAATTTCCTGATTGCGCCAAAGAGCCTCCAATAGGTGGACCGATAGCGCTGCAAATTAATGAATAACGGTTGTGTGCACGAACTCAAAAAGAAGCATACCACGCCAATGCCCATACACTGTCGAAAAAGATAGGTATTAGCGACGTAAGACAAAGGAGTGGGAAAGTAATTACGATGCAATGATCCCAAGGAACTTTCCTCGCTCTGGTAGAGGGACCAAGTCGGAATAGATAATCTCAGTGACTGACAGACAACCACCACCACCAATTCCTTGAACAACTGCACATATCACAATGTTATTACACAGCTCCGTAGGAATATAATAATGGGACACGTACCTCGTCCTGCTATCAACATATTCATACTCGTTGCAGCGCCAGAAATCGCAGATCCTAGCGCAAAGAAAATGATAAATCCTAAGAGGAGCGGCTTCCGACCAAGCGTAGCCGCCAGCCCTCCCACCAGGGGGAGAATCGCCGTAGAGGCGATAGTATAGGCACTTCCAACCCATATAAAATCAGTACCATTGAGGTGCCCAACGATCGTCGGAAGAGCAGTAGAAACTGCAGTCTGTAACAATGTTAATTATGCAAAGGAAAGTTTGGGAGAGTACTCACAAGATCGAGAGCCGGAAGGAAGTCGATGAGGAGGTTAGCTGCGAACACGAGCCAAAATCTCGAATCTCGTTTGTGCGCCGAGCTTTTCGAGACGTCATGAACCTCCAGGGTTATCAACTTGCTGTCCACATCAGGAGTACCAATAATACTGGTTGGAGAAGCCAAGTGGTATTCTTGGGATTCGACTCTGTCGAGCATATAGGGATAGGTAGTTTTGATAGTGGGGGCACCGGGCAAAGAGCCAAACTAACTGGGAGGCATCACTATAAATAAAAATCAGCGCCGGTTATTTACGACCAGGTGGCGTTTCATTACGTTTGGGGAGGAAATTCCAGGACAGCCCATCACAGGTGCGCAGGTTTGCGCCATACGAGGGAAGTACAGGCTGTACACTGTACAGCCCAATGGTAACCACAATGGTGAGCGAGTACTCAACTTAAGCGCTGAGATCACTCTGTCTCTGGTGCACAGCGCAAAGGATTATCAATTGAAGAGCATTGACGATTATTACTGAACCTGTCAATGCCATAACGGAAGTCCTCTTTGTTGACCGTTTTGTGCGGATCATCGACAATTGGGAGCCAGCCCCGCAGTCGGGCTGTGCGAGGATTTACCTCAATAACGTGAGCAGGCATTGAGATCTACCGAAGATATCGACAACAAAGGTTCTATTCGTGTTGACAGAACGAAAGGTATGAAGAGGAGGACAATGCACACAAAACAGTACTTACAACCAGAGTTTAGAGTCGTCTGCAACACAACTGTAACAGCTGAGGGATCATTTACACACAGAAGATGATAATCTTGCATTTTCCTGTATACCGTCCCCGATGGAACATTGATCACAACGCCTCATACCTTAATCACGGCTACGACTGCGACTTTTGCTACCACCGCTACGGGTACTGACGCTCATAGAAGAGTCTGTCGAGAGTGATCTTGATCGAGCCTTCTGGGGCGCTGCCCTTCCTCCGCTACTATCTCGGGAGTTAGCTCTTCCTCGACGAGGAGGCGGGCCTTGGGAAGGAGCTTGACGACCCTGACCACTTCGGGGAGGGGGAGAATCCGTTCGGTACGCAGGACGTCGAGGAGGGGACCTTGAGCGAGAAGGCGTTCTCGACGGCGAACGCGAGTCGCGCCTGGATCTTTTGTATGTTACACGAGGAGAGCGAGACCTTGAACGAGATGGTGACCGCGAGATTGAGCGACCACGAACCGGTTCACGATTCCGTGCAGGTGGCGGAGAACGGTAACTGGATCTGCCTGGTGGGGCCGCTCGTTTAGGTGATGCTGACCGGGACCTAGAAGGGCGAATAGGACGTCGCACAGGAGAGCGCGAACGCGAGGCCAGTCGGACCGACCGAGACCTTGAGCGCGAGGCTGAGCGTGATGGTGTTCGAGAAGGGGATCGAGAGTTAACACGACGCCTGTTACGGGGCGGAGGTGATCGTGATCGTGATCGCGAGGGAGAAGACCTTTCGCGTTTTCCGCTCAACCCAGTAGGTTCTCCACGAGGGGGCGGAGGCGGATCCATACGGCGAGGTCCGTCCCTGTTTCCCCGATTATCATCGCGAGGGGGAGGGCCACGACGTGCAGGGCTACGGGCGCGGTATTCTGGTTCACTGGGCCGGTCCCTATCTCGGTATTCTCGTCTAGGGCCTGTAGGGATATTGGGCGGAGGCATAGTCCCCCTTCCTTGGCTCTTGCCATCTGCACCTCCCGCTGCTCGTTCGTCCCGTCTCTTCTCCTCCTCTTTCTTCCTGAGTCTATCGCGCTCCTTGCGCTCCTCTTCCCACTTAGCTTTCTGCTCCGCCATCTTTGCTTTGTTCTCTGATCTAGAGCGTTCTCGTTCTTCCCTTTCGTTGATACGTTTCATTCTGTTTTCCTCCTGTTTTTCGCGGTCAAAAGCATCACCTTCCTTGTAGTCAGCGCGTGTACCAAGAGCACGGGCCATTTTGGAGAGCTCCGCCTTTTTCGCGGCGGCCATACCATGCGTATCGGAGGGTCTAAGGCCGCGAGCAGGAGGAGCAAACGCAGAGAGGTTGGCTAACAATTTCTGACGGAGTTGGTCGACCTGTGCTTCGATTTCTATTTCGTCAAGACTAGTCATGGTAAATGAGTGTAAGAATGAATGACTAGAACAACGGAGGTATGTACCCTTTTTCTTCAAGCTCATCTTGCAGCTCGAGACATTTGATTTCGACTTTGCGTTTGCGTTCATGTTCGAGAATGGCCTCGTCTGGTTCTCTGTGTTTTGGAGGAGCCGTATCCCAAGCAGACTTGTCGTTGGTGCGCTCATGAACGCGAAGAGTTGAGAGATTTCGGATTACATATCCGCTCGTACCGCTATACTGCGCATTAGATACAGGCAAAACTCGAAGATATGTTGCGCAACTTACCTTCCACGGGGAGTTGTAAGACCGATGCCGTTGTACATGGTGGTTGAGAGAAAGGCAGCGTGAGAAGGAAGACCGCACGTGCCCGGGGAGATGATAGTGACGCGGACACTGCGGCACGGCTTAAATGTTGCCTGCTATATAAGATTCCAGAGCATGGTGTCTGCCAGTATTTCATCGCCCACATCACGCCCCAAACACGTCGTCGCTCGCCTCCATCTCCCTTAGGAGCCTCCGCGCCCGAAGAATGGATTCAAATACCCTACCCCCAGCCCGGGAAATCCCGGCTGCTTTTACCGCCAGTCTTCGCAGCTGGTGAGCATCTCTGTCTATCATATATTTTGCTGCTAGCTCACACGCACAAGGTGGAGTGTAGGCGAGAAGCAAAGTGCCATAGCAGAAGAACGCCTGTTGAGACGATTGCCTTTCTTCAGAGCGTCTTCCACTTCTATAACAAACTCCCCGGCTGATGTTACAGAGCCAGTAGTCGCAACCTCTTCACGGGTGCAGCTCTCGAAACCGCATCAATATCTCAACATGCTGTCCATCACACCAACGTCGCCTTCACCGGACGCACCACCGCCTGCTGTCGTTCTGCATGGATATGGAGCAGGTCTTGGCTTTTTCTTTCACAACTACCCTCCACTAGCGGAGTGGGCCGGTCGCCGCGGTTCAGCCGTTTTTGCACTCGACTGGCTAGGCATGGGTCGTTCTGCGCGTGTGCCCTTCACTATCAAAGCAAAACGTGATAATGTTCAAGCGCGCGTCACAGAGGCGGAATCCTTCTTTGTTGACTCTCTCGAAGAATGGCGCACAAAAATGAGTTTACCAAAGGTGACTCTGATCGGTCATTCTTTGGGCGCTTATTTCAGTGTGGCATATGCGCTTAAATATCCGGAACGAGTTCATAGGCTTATTCTGCTGTCCCCTGCTGGCGTACCTCGAGGTCCTAATTACTCTGAACCTTCTAGAGAGCTGACAGATGATCAAGAACGTACCATGACCTCAAGCTCCTCTTCTTCTACTAAGGCCAAACCCAGCATCCGTCAAGCCACGAAAAATCGCGTTGAAAGTGTCCGAGAAGAACAGAAACAGGCCAAGCAACAAGAGAGTCGTGGTCGTCGTATTTTGACTTATCTTTGGGAGGAAGGCTGGAGTCCATTTCAGGTCGTTCGGTCCATGGTGTTTTGGGGTCCAATGCTCATTGGAAAGGTGTGTCTTTAATCTATTTATCTATTCTCGATTTGTAGCTGACAGGATGATCGACAGTATTCTTCTCGTCGCTTCAGTGGTCTTACTCCCGATGAGACCCGCGACATGCACGACTACATCATGAACATCACTCTCGCTAAAGGATCTGGAGAGTACTGCATCTCTCACATCCTCGAGCCTGGTGCCCATGCACGCTTACCCCTTGTCGACCGTATTGATGCATTGCCCAAGAACTTGCCCGTTACATTTGTTTATGGAGACCACGACTGGATGGACCCCGTTGGCGGAGAAGAGAGCATACGAAAGTTGAAGAAAGCTGGTAACCCCAACGGAAAGATGTACATCGTCGAGGGCGCTGGACATCATGGTAATGTGTCCTCTAACTTCAGAATTAATAAACATGCTAACTTATCTTTCTTTTTCTATAGTCTATCTCGACAATAAAGACGTTGTGAACGACCTCCTTGTGAGCGAACTCGACAAATAAGTGACGACTTGTTTTTTCTCCATCGCATTCTCCACATTCCCCACATATATCCCACATATATTATTCTTGCTTAATTTTTTCCACGTCTAATCTTTCATTTCGACTTCACATTCTTAGAATACTGATACTATACCGGACTACATCTAGTTGGGAGATAGACCTCGTAGAAAGTTACCTTTTATTTATTGTTCGTGTACTTTTTAGATATGTACAAAAATCCACAAGGCAACAACGAAGTTAGTATAATGTTATTATGGTATCGGAAGTCTATATTACAAGGGTAATACAAGCACAAAACGACAAACAGTACGATAGCGTAGAAACGAGAGTGACAAAATGCTACTATTACAAGTCAGACTTCCAGGTATGAGCAGGCGGGCGCGTATGACGCGTCTTCATCGTCACCTCTAAGGCAATCCCGTACGGGTAGTGGAGTTATCACGGGGAGTAGGAACCTTGATAGGACGGTCTGGATATCTAAAAACAAAAGTATCAGTTCTGAACCTTATACTAGCAAGGTTTCTTTCATCAGAAAAACGCACTTTGCTTTGACCCGCAGAGCAAGATCCTCTTCATATATCTGATCGGGACCAAGCTGATTTCCAAGGGTTAACCACCTAATTCAACAAACACGATGTCGCGCGTAAGTAACAAATTCTGGGCAAAAGTGAGATAGAACAAGAAACTAGTATTTACCCGGGGCGTGCATTGTGTTTTCTGCCAAAAATTTCCACCTTTCGTCCACCAGGGCACATTCGTTCGATAAGACCATACACCTCCTCTGGCTTCCTACTCGTTTCTCTGACCTCAGACACAATGACATCGGTGTCCAGTGACCGGTTGGCCCACGAAGGGAATTTGAGTGCGCCATTTGAATCGGTCACTGTCTTGATACCAACAAGCATATGCTCTTTCGTGTGGTTTATCCAATGGCCGGTCCTTCCAGTTCGTATTACACGCTGCAACTGAACGTTGGTTTGTCAGGTTTGTGAGTTACAAGTATAGAGGTGTAGACAAACTTGGTTTGTTTTCACCCAGACAACCTCGTCGATCCGTGTGTAACCCCATACTTTGAGGCATTCGCGTCCAACCTCCATGGCACGTCCAGTAACCCATAGAAATAGGAAGCCTTCGTCCTGAAGCATAGGAATAGGCATTCTACGCATTTCATCGTCATTCATGGTGCCATAAGGAAGCTAGTTATCGTCATGTTTTAGATTATGCTCTGAGATAGTTGAAAAGGATTACGAACGCTCATGTGTATGTCCCAAGGAGGATCAGCCATTATTACATGAAATTTACCCAAGGTTGAATAGTCGAATGTGCGTAGATCACAGTTTATCCACTGGGGAGGGAGCTAAGATGACCATAAATTATCTGAACCAGTCAAAGCACCTGACCTTAAGAGTACTCACTGGTTTTGTTATTTTCCCTGTTGGTCCCAACCCAATGGATAGCCTGTGTGCTCTCTTGTGAGGCTTACGCTCCTTCTTCCATTCACCATCGCCTCCGTCCCAGTCAAGTTCGTAATGAAGGTATCGACAAGGTGCTTTTTCTTTGCCTCTGCCACCCGCTCCTAGTCCTGACGGTAATGATACAGGCCCACGAGTGTTAGGAGGAGCGCCATACCCCTGGTTTGGAGCAAAGGAAGGGTGTATAGAAGGTGACTGCGCATATGTAGGCTCAGAATAGCAGGTATTGAGGTATGAGCAATGTCCGAGAGTTACGTCCGTGTGAGGGCGAATCAGAGCACGGAAATGAACGCGGTCGCAGATAGTTGTTGAAAAGGATTCATTATTCGTTGTAGACAAAGACCGACGGTATTTGGCACAATCTTCTTTGGTAATGTGGGTACATATAGGGTCGAAATTATCTTCTTTGGACCGAAACTACAAAGTAGATATAGCATGTCAGTCTATTGCGAATGATCACAGTTGAAATGACCTACCTGTTCAGCAAGTAAGCGACCTTTAGCAGTACTTGACTGAAGAATGGTGTAAACTTCTCGCATTTCAGCGTTCAAATTAGCAAGCGTTGAGGAAGACGCGCCTGCCGCGTCCTCCTCTTCCAGTAGCGTTTCATCGTCTCCAGCAGCGGAATCGGCATCCTCATCAATAACCCTTTTGCGCTTCCTAGAGTTGAACCCGGAGAGATCATTGCCGCCTCTAAGAGAAGAGTTCGCAGCACCAAGTAATAGCTGTCCGCTTGATCCTGCATGTTGGGCGAGAGACAATTCCCATATCATCATCACTTTGGTGGTATTATCGCGCGAAAAGGTGATTACCCCATCTGCCCAGGTATTTGAGAGGTCTTCAATGATATTCTCGAATCGAGCGAGGTCTGTTAATCGAAATTTCGGCGTCTTCGCATGCGGCAGAAGACCTTGGGGAATCTTGGTGGTCATGACACTTGTGAGCAAGTCCATCGAAGTAATGGGGATTTTGAGTTTGCGGGACGCAGCCAAAGATTTAAATGCCGTAGTGGCGACGAGTTTGAGTTCCTCGTCTGCCATGGCGGGATTGGGGGACGATTATACGGGGAGTGCAGGTGAGTGCACTGCTTGAAGAGCATTACGCGCTACGGCGCCAATTACACATTTGATTTTTACCATATTGGGTCAATTAACTTCGGGGATCACTCTCTCAACTTTTTAGGACAATGATACTACGCATACACTGTGTATGGGAGTTAGAATTTCTTGATAATGATGAGCTCAAAAACAAGCTTCATGCGTGCATATTGTGGGTACTCTGAAGTTTGAACGTTCGAGCGTTTCTCCGAAAACGAAGAATTGGACAATTGCCCTCGTCCGAATTCACGATCTCTAAGCAGTAGATACCCTTGTAACGCGACTATTTCATGTTTCCGTTCTGGTAGATGTGTCGGAACATAACGCATCGAGTAGTATATGTGCGCGCTGCCGCCTAACACTTGCCAATGCCTCTGCTGATGAGCTAGAAACTGCTGCTGGAATGGATGTCGCCGCATCTGTAAAAATCAAGGCTCCGGGAGTGGGTGTAGCATCGATTAGTGGTCCGGGGGTCAGCGCTGCTTTTGGTAAGGGTGGCGCGACCTTAAGAATACTCTTTGGGGCTGGTGTTGTTGGTTCAGTGACTGGGACAGCAGTTTCTGCGGCCTCGGGCTGAATATGTATTTGGCAAGATTCTTTCAGTTTCTAGCAATCCCAATTTGAATGTTCAATAAAAACAGGAAACCAATTTGCCCAGAGACAATAAACATACCTCGCGTGATCCTCCTTGTATATTGGTGAGGTATTTTACGACGAAAGGGAAGTATATATCAGATACCTGAGGTCTCTTAATACGACAGGACGACAGGACTAGTGAATTCCGAAGGTTACTGACCGATTCTGGGTTCCATATGTTTCTGATGAGCCAATTCTGACGCGCCTTGTTGAACTTCCACTTCGAAGGTCTGTTCATCTGTAAAAACGCATATTCGAGTGCTGATAATGATTGTCAAAACAGCTAGGAGTCGACAAAAAGGAAGACAGCAGACCTTTTCTTGATTGTGAATTTAGCGCAGTATCTTCTCGTGGATCTTTGAACTCTGTTCTGTTTTTGTGCTTCTTCCTCGAAGGTTCTTCTGGGGTATCTTTTTGTGAGGGAGATGCATTATTCGTAGTATCAGCATCCTCAGTTCTGTGTTTCCGCTTCTTGCTCTTCTTCGGCGATTCTGGAGATGGAACTTCTTCCGGAGTTGCTTTTGGTGAGATTTTAGATTTTTTCGTGGATACCTTTGTGATATTTCGATCTGGGCTTTTTGGTTCGGTCAAAGAAGAGCCCGAGTCTTTCGGTGTTGTTGTTTCATCCACTGCAGCACTAGCATTCTTCTTCGATTTCGATTTTTTGATGACTGGTGTAGGATCTGAAGTGGTCGGGCTTCCAGTGGCTGTAGTCTTCCCCATGTTGCAGAAGGACAGCCTCTACGTTGGCAGTATAGTGGGAGAGGGGAATGGACAGGGCAGTGCACTACTAATATCGGAGAAAATGCTAAGGACAGCACTCGGCAAATTGAAATGACCTATATGGCGGTCACGTGGGTCTGAATTTCATGCCATTTCTGTAGCTCGCTCACTAACCAAAAACTCCATTCCCCTTTGTGTCTCTTTCACGCTATATCCCTCTTGCACACCCCATATCTCTTCGTAATGGGTCTGTCAATATCATCTTTATTCTCCTCCCTCACGTCGCTGGTTCGATGGAGTAAGGATCAGGATGTTCGCATCCTGATGCTGGGGCTAGACTCTGCGGGGAAGGTGAGCAGTGCTACGTAGTTGCTTTCTTTAGTGCTCCAGCTCACCACGACTCCCCGAATGAACAGACCACAATTCTCTACCGACTACAGGTAAGCCATTCATGGTCTGCCATGTCCGAGAAATTGCTTATAAATCCTCTCGTAGATTGGCGAGGTCGTTTCTACTATACCAAGTGAACATTGCCTACTTTTCTACTGAAATACACTGCTTACCGTTTTGTCAAGCCATTGGGTTCAACGTCGAAACTGTCGAGGTAATTGTTCTCCTCCGAATGGAGCGCACACGATACTAAACGGCATATAGTACAAGAATATAAAGTTCCAAGTCTGGGATCTGGGTGGTCAGTCAAGTATACGGTAATGCCTTGAATCAATCCATCATTGCTCTAACACCGTTCACTGATCTTATACTACTTTTCAGGCCTTATTGGAGATGCTACTTTCCAAATACCTCCGCCATTATATATGTCATTGACTCATCTGACCACGCACGATTGACAACCTCACGGACGGAGCTCCTAACGATGCTCTCAGAAGAGGAACTGAAAGGAGCACCCCTTCTAGTATTCTGCAATAAGCAAGATGTTGAAGGTGCACTTAAACCCGAAGATATCAGCGAGCAGCTTGGACTCGCAGGTGGAGAGAAGACGCGGCCATGGAGCGTCAGGGGAAGCTGTGCTACGAAGGGAGAGGGTCTGGAAGAAGGATTAGATTGGTATGTCGCTTTATACGCTACCCTATGTTTCCTGCGCTGACGATACGTGTATGCAGGCTCGTTAATGCAATACAGCAAAAGTGAAATTATTATTTTTACTTTTGATTCCGTAGCTTTCGACGCTCCTCTATATCGGTTATCCGGATACCTTAATTGTATAATATGCTTTGCTCCTTTCACGTATCCCAACCACTTGCATCTTTAGACATCTACAAAGCATCATGGGGGAAAACATTGAACTGCATGATCATGTCGACCACGCCCAATCCCACTTGTCCTTTTCAGGTGCATCTACACAGTGTGTATGCCTTCCAATATCCGGCCTCCATATGCGAACGACACCATCATGTAGACATGTTGCTAGCGAGTCCTGTGCCCAGTCCACAGCGCCAACTTCTGCCGTTGAACCTTTGAGCTCAACACCTTTCTGCGATATGGCACCGGCTCGCCCTGCATTTTCGACATCGAACATAAAACTATTGCCTTTGTGATCAGACCCGCCACAAGCAAGCCAACGGCCACAGGGAGATACAGATAGTCCCACATAAAAGGAGCTTGTTTGCAGACTTTCGTGCGAGAACATGTTTTGTCGTGCAGTCAACGTAGGTAGGTCGTATGTGTGTATCCGGGAATCAGCTCCAATGGCGAAAATGATACCGGCGGATGGCCCCGTGCCCTGAGCAAGGGTAAGGATACCTCGCGGACGTTTGGAACCGTGGCGGATTGTAGGGTCAACATGAGATGAGTAAACCTCAGACGGTATTACTGGTTTTGTTGACCTCGTCCTTTTTGGAGAGGTGGGCATTCGTAAATCCCAGTAACGAAGGATGCTGTTGTAAAATATATCAGACCAGTACCAGTGTATCAATTGGTGCTCACTGACCCATCGGATGAACCACTGCTGACTAGGCCATACGGCTCTGACTCAGGGTACAGAATGCTCGTAACGGTACGAGGAGTTGGTTGCAGCTTTCCTTTACGTGGTTTGGTTTTGGTTTTGATGATCGTATCTTCGTGGGCACCGTATATTGTTGCCACAGGTTTGATAGCCATCAAACCATCTTCCCCGACGCGTTCTCCTATTCGTAGATCCCATAAACAAATGCCCCCGTCGCGCCCACCAGTCGCCAGTAAAGAGCTATTGCTGGGATCCCATGCCATGGATTTGACAGTGCTATTGTGCCCAAGCAAAACATGGGTCACCGCTCCCGTTTCAGCACAAGAAATTCGTGTTGATTGATCTCCTGAACAAGTCGCGAGAGAAGTATCATCCAGATTCCATTTGACATCGAAAACGCCATTGTGATGTGGTTGAATAGTAGTTCGTTGGGGCTCTGCATTCTACTTAGTGTTGGTTTCACAGAAACGTAGCGGAACTTACCAGGATCCCAATCGTTCCGCAAAGACGTGTTCATGATATGGACTGTACCTTGTTCGGTTGCGACAGCTAGAAATGAAGTTCGTCCTGCCTTCGCACCTGTAAACTGTCAGATTATGAAAGGGATTCACAATTTAGATACCCACCATGAGAGTAGGAGCACGCGTAAGGAGGTGTCAGGTAGGTATCTTCGCCAATGGATTGACATTTAAAGACGTCCGATTTATTGGAGGATACGAATGATTGTAGAATGGGGAGTGTAGAAGCTGAAAATGGTAGTTAAGCTCCAAGAGCAACAATGTAAAGAGCAGACAATACACACGAGCTTGTCTTCTGCAGGTAGTTGATGGGTTTGCTATGAAGCTGGTATGCAAATGGAATGCAGTATTGTTCCTCGCACGCATTTGTGCCACCTTGACGTCCTTCATGTGTAGGTCTTCGTCAGACTCTTCATCGCTATCGGAGTCATCACTTTGTACGGTGGGGTGTCTTGAATTTGTCTTAAGGCGTTTCTGAGCGGGTTTGTCCTCGACAAGGAGCCTTCTTTTGCATTTCTTCAAGTCGCTGACAGGAGGAGTGGGGAGAGATTGGCTGGACGCCTTTGTCTGAGGGGTACTGAGAGTATTGGTACGAGGGGCAAAAACCACGCGGGGCGAGTTGGATGGTGTGGGGAGCATATTGACGCTGATGCAGTAGAGTGAGTGACGCGCTCCGTTTATGGGCCGAGTACGCGACGCGGTATCACAACAAGCCACAACAACCAATCTCCTGCGCGTGATGGACGCGTCTCGCGGCTTCGGCCGAAATCACCACGCACATGATAACATTTTATAGCGGTCGGGCTCGCGACTGCAGTCTGCCAGACACCGCTTCAAAATTCACGGTTTGCAGTTATGTTCAGAGCACCTATTAGATCCCTGTCTACTGCCGCCAGGCAAACCCTCAGAATTGGCCTCATCCCTGCTGACGGCATCGGGAAAGAAGTCATACCTGTATGTGATTCCAGCTCTATTGCGAGGTCAAGCTGAAGGAGATTCAAGGCGGCTCAACAAGCTATCATCGCTCTAGGATCTGATATCCCTAAACCGGAGTTCATTGACCTTGTTGCTGGATGGGATTGCTTCACACGAACTGGAGTTGCTCTGCCCGATGAGACTGTCGAGTGAGCATAGTAGACATGCCCTGGATTGTATGTCTTCTAACAAAATATGTTTCCATAGGGTTCTCAAAAACGAGTGCGATTGCGCACTTTTCGGGTCCGTGAGGTAGATATCTCAAACTTACGAATATTGAACTGTTTATACTGAACTTGCCCTAGCTCTCCCTCGAGGAAGGTCACCGGATACTCCTCCCCTATCGTCTCACTGCGCAAAAAGCTCGACCTATACGCCAACATCCGTCCTGTGGTCTCGGTACGCTTTTTTTTATTTTTTATTTTTTATTCTCCAGTTTTACTAACATCCGCCCTCATAATATTTCAAAGGTCTCCCTCGATGTCAATCAAAAGCCTGCTGTAGACTTAGTTGTTGTTCGCGAAAATACGGAATGCCTGGTAAGCTATCACGGACAGAAAGTCTTGCTCATTATCAATCATTGTTTCGTCTAGTATGTCAAGGAGGAGACCTTGATCAACACAGAGCATGGAAAAGAAGCGCGCGCGTCCCGTCTCATCACCGAGCGTGCATCTAGGAGAATCGGTCAAATGGCTTTCGAAATAGCCCTTGGACGACCTCGCAAGGTCTGTCTAATAGAAAACATAACAACGCTCCATGCTCACACATATATGTAGCATCTTACCATCATCCACAAGTCCAACGTCTTGTCAGTGACTGATGGTCTCTTCAGGGAAACCGTTCGCGGAGTTCCTACCCTTCCTGGTGTCCACGGAAAGTACAACGGGGTGACGATTGCAGAGCAATTGGTCGATAGTGCAGTCTACCGGTAAGATTACCACAATTACGGGTTGAATATTCTAAGACTGACATTCCAATGTCCGTCCAGCCTATTCCGTGAACCCGAGTAGGACTTCTCTCCAATTAATCAAAGTCTACTAACATTTTTATATAGAATCTTTGACGTCATGGTCGCACCGAACCTTTATGGTGACATTTTGTCGTGAGTTCTATTTCATCAATGATTAAGGTTTCCTTTCATCATGATATTTCGTTAGTGATGCCGCTGCTGCCCTCGTTGGCTCTCTCGGCCTGATCCCCTCAATTAATGCGGGTGATAACTTCGTCATGGGTGAACCGTACGTGATTTATCATCTCTCTCTACCTCTCGTACCTGATATCATCTTCACGAAATCCTAGTGTTCACGGTTCGGCACCTGACATCGAGGGCAAGGGCATCGCCAATCCTTTGGCATCTATTCGTTCTGCTGCTCTGATGCTCCGTCATCTTGGCTACATCAAAGGAGCTGACAGGCTTGACCTAGCAGTGAACCAAGTCATCCGGGAAGGTCGATTCCTCACCCCTGACCTCAACGGCAGAAGTACAACAACAGAAGTGCTTGAGGCAGTCTTGGGCAAGCTTTGAAGCACACCATTTAGAAATTGAATGGACATCTGAGATTAATCCTTGGAGCCACATTTTCACATCCTTACATAGCCAAAGTGAAAGTAATTTGCCAGTGTAGAACAACATTATGATATTCGCAGTACAAATATGAAGCAAAATCGTATCTTAAATCGCCGTGTTAGAGCTGCGAATGATAGGCCGAGGTGACGCAGGAAGTCCAATGCGAGATCTGGCCGCAGATAAGGGTTGCAGGTTGAGGGGAGTAGGGTGGAGCTTCCTAAGTTTAGGAGGAACAGGAGGACGGTACGAATCTCGTGGACCTGTTGGTGGGATGGGCGCAGCACGAGGACGCGTAAGGCTGGGGGCGTAGGTGAGCTTGGGGTTGGTGGTGTCAATGTAAGCGAGAGGGGTTGGCGACGAGATCTTGAGTGGTGCGTCCGAGGCCTTCAAGGGAAGGAAGGGGTGTCGGAAGGAGTGCCTGTGCAACCATTCCCTGCGTCTTACGGCAGGGGATCTTGGTACCCCGGTACGAGTTCCGCGTGAAAGAGTCGCACGTTGACCACTGGTCACCAATGCACGCGGAGGCGTGGTTGGGCTTCGCTTCAAGGGCTTGTCGCCAAGGTAGAGAGCTGGGATCTGGGGTGGAGACTGGACTGAGTAGATAGGCGCCCGGTAACCACGTTCAAGGCTTTCCGGATACTTTGGCTCAATGTGGACGTCTGTCTGCATTGGGAGACCAAGGCTGTCAGTTGGACTGGTGTTGTTGCTGTGGTGCATCGGGATTATAGGCTTTCCTCCGGACCGTCTCAAGATAGCAGCCCTCAAGCGCGCAATACGGCCTCCATCCGCAGGCTTGCTAGTGTCAATAGCAGGCGCTTCAGTTGACTCGACCCTGTGACTCAACCTCCACCAATCCATCTTCTCATTTTTTCCCTCTACCATCCACCAAGACGGCTTTGCATCGGGACCAACAGCTCCTGCTTCCGGCTCATGAACTTTCGTCTGCCTCCTTGACCTCTGAACAACAAGGAAGAGACCGATGAGACCGACAATTAGCAGGATGCTGGCAGTGATCGCCAGCGCCGTGAAGGTGTTCCTCGATGCAACCTCTGATTCAGTGAGCTCGGAACGACTGTTAGGAATCTTAGTATACGAACGCAATAAAACGAGAAGTAAATGATACGCACATGAACACCTTTTCCAAAGCCCTTCGGGCGAGAGCTTCATAGTTGTGACCGACGGAGGCATAACCAGGTCGAACCAACATAATTTGCATGATGAAGATCCAGCTCCAGAATTGAATGGCCATTGTATAGCAGACTTAACCTGAGTCTTCGTCACGGACGATGCTAAATGTGGGAGGCGATATGAGAGTCCAGTCTAAAGAGCATTAGTGGCAGTAGCCGCTATTTAACTGGTTGGCGAGCACAGCCATCAGACCCTGAAACGGCACTCTGAAATTGATGAGGATGTAGGCATGATGCAACCCGACCGGCGTTGTCAGACGGGGAGATTCCAGGATGAAAGCTCCATAGCAAGACTCGCAGTTCTTTCATATGAAGGGGATGTATTTTGAAAAGGTCTCGAGATGGTGGTATGGGTACAAGCAGCACTTATTGGGCCTGGTCGTCGCTGATCATCGTTGTTGCCCGAATGGGACAAGGTCGTGACTTATATAGGCGATGTGACAAACGCGTGACATCGAGCGCGGAAGCGACTCATCTGCACTGCACACCAGTGGAAGTTCAAGTTGGCGATGAATGCCTCGTGCAACTCGAACACCCGCACAATCTGCCTGCTAGACCTTCTTTCTCCATATTCATAACAGATCTTATCAATATACCGCTCCGGCTACTCCGCGCACGCCATTCTCGTCAGTCACTTGGTCTACGAGCGCCAACCCTTTCTTCGGCGACACACGAGCGTAATCCAACACGAATCATCTCACGTAAATTTGGACAGGCTACAACGGCAATCTAAGCAGGCTAAATGGCAAAAAAAACGAAAACAAAGCAGAAATCAGAAGAAAAAACAGCAGGCAATAATGTTGGTTCAACCGCAGGCCAGCCAGAACCTTCCATAGTAAGCGCTACGGTTACAGGTAAGCCTCTACTCTCTCATTCTACTGTTGTATATATCTAATCTGTATGATCTGTACTAGAAATAAATTATAAAGCAGATCCTCCTGCAGAACAAGCTTCTGCATGGGGAACAGATACGGGCGCTTGGGGAATGCCCGATGCCCAACCTACTGGAGACACTTGGGGAACGTCAGGGCACGAGTCTGAAGAAGCCTGGGGCGACCACCCGGAAAGCCTTCTGCAGCCTCCCCAACAACAAAATCATGGCGTCTTGCCCACCATTCCTGAGCATTCATCCCCTGGAGGGCACTCTAGCCAAATTAGGCGATCTCTCTCTGACATCGGGGAAAGCCAACTGTCCCATGAATATGGTGATGATTGGAGTGGTGAACAGCAATCTCACAACCCGCACTATGCGGATGCACTGCAAAGTCATACTTTGACGGCCACTGCCGCCTCTGCTATGGGCACACCTGCTATGCCCCCTACTGTTTCTCTCAACGAAGCTGTCAGCAGGGCTCAAGCGCAAACCCTTGTAGGCCAAAAAGTCAGTAAAGCTAGTGAGGCCGCACGCAAACTAGAACAAAGCCGCGCCCATCTAAACGTACATCCCACGACCAATACCAACAATTCACCTGCTGTGCGGTACGAGCCTCTCAAGGATAATTCGAACCACGCACAGGGTGGGCATACTCCAATGTCCTCGGCTTCTGCAGCGGCTGCGCTTCTAGAATCAACTTCAAATCGGTTAAAAGCCCAAGGTCATGCTACTTCTAAACCAACTAAACCGACTGTACATGCACCGCCTGGAAAAACTCAGTGGGAATACCACGGAAGGCCTGCCGCCGCTATCAAACCCGATTATAGCTGGATTATGACTGGTGGTAACGCCTGGAGCAACAAACACCGCCAGGCCAAAGGCGCGACCGTGCACTGGGGCCCGGGGAACGAAAATGCATGGGGTCAACAAATCCCACAGCATGGTCAACAACAACCACATCAGCAGCAGCAGCATCCAGGTATGCACCAAGCTCATCAACGACCTCAACATCAAAAACATCATTCACATCCTCCTCAAGTAATGCACCAGCAACGGCCGAAAAGTGGACAGAGTCAAGGTTGGCAGGGTTGGGGGAAGGATGGATGGGCTCAAGAGGAGCAGTCGGAAACCGAAACCGAAGGGACATTGGATGGGTGGGGCCAGCAAGGAGATGGATGGGGGCAAGCTAGCGCTAATGGCTGGGGGGATCAACATGCGGCAGGATGGGGCCAGCAACCTCAACAAAACCGACAACCACAAAGCCGAGGCAAGCAAGATCATGGGCGAAGTCATGGTCCTAAACCAGCGGAAGACGGATGGGGACAAGCAAATGGATGGGACCGACAAGGAGACCGACAAGGAGACCAGTGGGGTCAAGGCGAAACAGGATGGAATCAATCGAACGACGGCTGGAGTCAAAATCGTGATCAAGGTCGAGGACAAGGCCAAGGGCGTCGACCAAACCCATCGGATAATGGATGGGGAAATGACGACGGATGGGGTCAACAACAGGATAACGGGTGGGGAAAAGCTGCAGATACGGGTTGGGGGAAACCCGCAGACGCAGGTTGGGACAAAACCGCAGATGCAGGATGGGGGGGAAATGCAGATACAGGCTGGGGAAATACAGCAGATGCGGGATGGGGGGCAGGCGGCGAAGGGCGTCCGACATCAAATGCAGAATGGGGCGCTAAAGAAGCTGGTCCCTCTCGAAATCCAGTTTCCGAGCAACAGAAGACCCAGATCATGAACTCTCTTCTAAATCAGGGTCAAACGCAGAAAGCTCCTCCGAGTATGACGCCAGCACAATTACAGGCTACTCAGCAGCAAGTGGCTCAGCTTCAATTGCAGTTGGCGGCGATCCAGGGAGCAATCGTTCAAGGCCAGAAAAGCGGGAACATGACGGCCGCACAGCTGCAAGCCACACAGCAACATGGTGGCCAAATTCAGACGCAATTGAAGATGCTGTTGAACGCCATGGGGCAAACACAGAAAAATGCGAACATGACAACTGCACAACATCAGGCTGCTCAACAACAAGCCGCGCAGCTACAAGCACAGATGGCGGCGCTGCAGGGAACAAAACTGCCTTCAAAAACGACACACCATGGCGGCAAAGACGTGTGGGAGGCGTACGATGAGGACGGTTGGGGATCTATGGATTCAAGTGATGATGAGTACGACTCAGATCGCCGTGTCCACTTCTCACCGAGAACATCAGATATATGGGGAGGGAGCCCGCGTAGTGTTCCTTCAAAAGCGCTTCTACAGGCTCAACAGCAACAAGGCATCGCGACCACACCCCTCAATCTCACTTCGAATGTGCGTTTCGTGGAATCAAGAGGGGCAGCCTTCGCTTTCGTTTCAAATGCATTTTTCGGTAATACACGTCTAGCTCGCGAAAGAATACACTGGTTATTCCCTTCAAATAAAGATCAACGTGTGGCCGATATGCTCGGTTGGGTGCAGAAGATGTCATTCAATTTGGCAACTTTTGGTGTACGTGTTTTTATTTTAGGATTTTTCTGCCTGGTCGAAGTTAATGATTTCATGTTTCGGCAGTTGACAAAATTTTTGGAGACCCGCGAACGAGGCGCTCTCTTTGTGAACGTCGTTTTCAGAATGCAGCAACATCCTAAAGAACCTGCATTTGATTGGCTCACGTTCAATCAACTACAGGGCACAATGGACAAAACCTTACAAGAGTCAACTGCGTTCTATGATCCCGCACGTCTAGTCACTGTTTTTGTTTACCTTCCCTCACAGTCAGGAAATAGCGTAGCGATATGGCGGCGTAAAATCAATGTCCCTGATAGCGCCAGACTCAAATACCAGGCTGAAATCAATGCTGTCATGAAGACTCTAAGGACAGAAAAAGAATACGTTGTTATGGTCGATGAGTATGTTGATTTCTGCACACTTTTATTCTGTCAAGCTTTAACTTGTTCTGCAGGCTACCGAAGCCAAAACCCAAAGGACCTCAGAAACCAGGACAACTCCGTAAATCTATCAAGAGTATACCCGCCAAGAAAGTGAAGTCCCCAACTAAGGACGCGCAGAAGGCACAGAAGAAACGGAAGTGGTGGAAATTCTTCCTTAGCTGAGTCATTCATTGTTTTGCATGTTTATATTTAAGGATCTTTGTTGTGATACTGTCGCTGTCTTCTTCGCTTTCGTCGTATGTATCCCTGCTTGTTTACCTTTTATTCACTTCCTCGCTTAAGATGTAGTAAGTGACTCGTCATTGTATTGTAGATATACCTTTTTATGACATTATAATATCTATATAACCTGTTCTTTTCTACGTAGTGTATCTTGTCTGTTTCTTACTTACATAACCTTGACGAAGTCTAACGAAATTTAACGACTAGTATTCCTGCTTTCCAAAAATTTCAGCGTCGCGTTGAACCAGAGGAATTGCCGCAGACACCTCTTAAATATCCATGAGGATATGAATTGAAGACAAATGTTGACAGATATTTCATTTCAATTGGAACTTCAACTCAGGTCTGGCGAGCTGTGGTCATCGATTACGTGAATGCTACGATTAAGCATAACAAATCCTGACAAGAAAAGTATCTTTTCGATAGCTTGCTCACTACGCACACCATCCCCCTACCCAAAAATCAACATGGAATCTGCATCAGAACCTCTTGTAGCAAATCCAGAGACACCCTTATCGTCAAGAACGGCGGACGTACAGTTTTCCAGGCGTTCCTATCCAGCAATTGTCCATGCTGTCTGCATATCTGCATTTCTGCTGCCTATAGCATTCATTCCATACTTCCTCGCACGAAGACAGATCGTATCCCTTCAGCATAAAGACCGGACCCTCGAGAGGGCCATTCAACAACTAAGGAATGATCTCAATGTAGCCGCATCTCATCAAAGAAATACAAACTCTGAAGTGCGTTATCTCAGAACGACTCTTCAGGAAAGTTTGAAAGGATCGGCTACCCTGAGGCATCGAATCCATCGCCAGGAAGTCGATCTCATTAAATCGACCACAACAATACAGAAGGATATCAGCAAGCTGCTCGACGGGGTGCAACGCTCACGGTACTGGCATCTATTACCTCTATCCTCGAAGCTGGTCATATCAGAAATACTAATGAACCCTGTACTTACTCTAGATCTCAGATGGACGATATCATTCCTCTTGGGAAATCGCTAGCCGATATTGCCGCGTTCATGCAGGAGGTTGAGATGCGACTAGCGCTGAAGCCCTCAGACCAGACTCATGATCAACGCGGTATTGAAAGGCTCAGATCATTGGCACTTCGCCTGCATCTGCTTCATCAATCTCAACAGCCAAATGAACCAAAAAAACCCCAAGGTTTGTTTCTTCTGATTTCAAATTAGAAGAACTGATTTTGTAACATTGGTCGTTCTTGAATAAGAATACTTAGAGGAAAGTGGAAGCCCCTAATGTGTATGGCATCTGCATATGTAGCAATATATAATAATATAGTCCGACCATGTAACATGTGTTTTTGCTGCGCTGAATTTTGAAATGGCTCGAATACCAAAGGATACCGAATTCTGACCATGCAACAACCTTGCTGCAACCAGTGCACGACGCTCGATCATGTCTTTGGGAGTGCTGTCGGCGTCGTTACTTGATCCCGGCGCGATGATGATCGCCAAGGCTTTGTTTTCTCACGAATTCCCGTTTAGTTGTTTGACGCAAGCTGAATAACTTGCCTCATTGTAGGATGCACAATTGACTTCTCCTGCTTGTTATCTCTCTCTACCCTATGCTGTGCATGGATCTATCACCTTGACCTTCACAATACTTTCAGAGTGACTCGTTTACAGCCTTATCCAATATTCTGACCATGGCGGACCTAGTTACTCCACCATCTGAAGAGAATCAAGATTCCGTCAATACGGTCACGAATCCACGCGTTGTTTCTGAACGAAAATTGGAAGGCTCCTCAAATGTTACGTCTAGTAATTTATCTCCAGGAGAGGAACAAGCTTTAGAATCACACGAGGTAATTGAGTTGCAGACATTCAGCGAGAGGAAGGCATGGATAGAGGAAAAAATCAAAGTGAGTCGCTCGTTGTCTATGTTGCACACATTCCACTGTTCTATAACCAGTATTAGTTCCTAGAAGCACTCCCTCCCATTGAGGTATTTGTTGGTTTGGATGCGTTACGGTCATCCTCGGCGGAAGTACCTGGTCTCCCTACACGACTCGAACTGCAACATTGGATGACAGAACACGATGCTATCGAAAAGGAAACTGAAATATTTGATACCGGGGAATTAAAAAAGCTTAGGCAGCTTACCAAAGGTGTGTATGCGTCAATGAAGCTATATATTCCTTTCTCAATACCACTTATAGCTGCAACGCAGAGAAACTTGTCAGCTGAAGATACCGACGTTATTGAACTTACTTTGACAACAATCTATGCTCTTGACAAGCTTTTGCACCTCCTTCGTGACCGCTCAGAAAACTTGGAGATGATGAGCATCCGACTTCTTTGGGAAGAAAACCGACAGGCTGGATGGAAAGAACAGCGTCAGATCATCGAGGACTTACGTGCCTTTTCCGCTTCTCGTGCTTGTTGGAATTCTTCAATCTATGAATCAGCCACGATAGTTGAAGATTCCAAGGGCCTCACTCGCCGTGGATCTATTGCCTCTCTAGCTTCAACTGCATCTGACCATATCATAAACTCCCCCGCGTTCTCCAGAACCAATCGCTTCAAACTTGCAGAATTGCTTTCTCGAGATGCGGCCCAATTCTCGGGTAGAGTCACGAGTCTCAGGCATGGCAAAGTCGCAGCAGCTGGGAAAGCCTTAGATAAATTGATTGACCATAGTCGCAAACCTGTACCAGACGAATTATTGGACGAGCAAGATCGGTTGGAAGAAAAGTGTATCAACGAGATGGAAAATGTCAGCAAATTTACTATGAATCTGGTCATGCAATGGAGAAAGTAGGCTTTAATCAATTCCTTTGTTCTTCTATCTATTGACGTCACAACCTTAGGGCCGATGATATCTACATTGAGACTAAGAAAGATTCCCTAGCTGCCGCCAATCTTCTTGAGGAGATTGAGACAGCCAAGCTTCATCATCCAACCTTTCGTCAGAGCACAACATTTCTTTCCCGAGCGGATACCATCTTCAAGCGTTTGACAATAAGAGGCGACCCGTCCTCTCCGAATAATCCGTTTCCCTGCCCCGAACACTTTCTTTTCCCGGAACAAAAGGGTGCCAATGAGAGCTTGGTCAAATTTCTTTCGGCAGATATTGCGGCAGTAAATCAACTCGCTCGGGCGGTTAATCTTGCTGCAACAGAGTACAAGGATTTGCATGACACGGTGAGGCAAGTTGAAGTACTGCTTCAGGCTGGTAGCGAACTTTTCGGAAGAGTCTCTGCTTCTGTTCAGAAGTTGAAAGACGGCATACCTAGCGAAGATGGTGACGGAAGTCCCCCCGATATCAGCTCGGAACGATGCCTCGACCCAACCAGTCATTCCGTATTCATTGCATTCCTTCCATCGTTGCTGGACGAGACTGATAATTGTGTCCGGTGTATCGACGAGCATCTGCGCGAAATCCAATCGGCATTACTCGCCCTACACTCACCTTCCATCGATCTGGAATTCAGAGAAAGTGCTAAGGTAAACACTCGGGCGCTCAGTTTACTACGAGACGATGCCTTGGCCCTACGGAAATCTGTATCGGAAAACCTAGTTCGGTTGCGCGACTGCAGAAGAATATCGTCAAACATCGACTCAAATTTGCTGCTGATACGGTCTACCAAAATCCAAATGGTAGAACTTATGGAGCGAGATCGATGGCGTCAACAATTTGGCGGCATGGCTGCACCTCTTACGCCAGAAAGCCCAACATCGCACCTACCCCTCCAGTCGACCAACGTCGAATTTTCACAAAGGCTATCGCAAGTTGCTAATTCTATCAAAGTAGATATCAGTGACCCTCTTGAGGCGCTATCTCTTCCACCTGAGTCAAATCTACATGTCTCTCTTACAGCCAAGATTTCAGTCTTAAATCGTTCATTGGACGCCGCCAATCAGTTGTTATCTCTGCTTGGTGCAATTCGTGGACAGGCCTCTGCCATGAGTAGCGTTCGTGATAACTACCATGCGATCATGACACGAGTTGAAGATAGGAAAATCGAACTCAAAGGAATTATTGACAACGTTTTGCACATGAGGAAAAACCAGTCTCTGCCAAATGCCGACGACGAAGACTCTACTCTATCTAATGCCGACGTCCTAGATCTAGCTTCCATACAGGAAGAGGCCACTACCTTTGTAGACGGCCTATCAAGAACTGTCCCTTTCGTGGCCCGTTATTCTGCGCCATATCCCGCTATTCTCAAATCCCCAGTTCCCTCCAACGATTTCAACATCTATTCGCCTGACGAAACAATCGCTATCCCTTTCGATGTAACTTCTTTAGATAGCGCTGTGCGCTTCGATTCCAACTCGTATGTCTTGAGACTCAATGGCAGTCTGGAGACGTTGGGACATCTGAAAGCGCACTACGACCTGGCTGTAATTGTCAAGACAATAGATTCGTCGCTCGTCGATGTAGGCGCTGATATCGACGGAGTTACTCTGTCGCTCGCAGCTGAGAAGAAGTTGTTTTCAACTATGTCGAGAGACGACGTCGACGTTATCCCTGTGTTCCGAGGGATAGTTGATTCTATGCAAACAATTCGGGCAAATAATGCCAGGATTGTGGACGCTATGTCTCTGATACATGAGTCACTGCGAAATATAGATCAAACATCGCAGGCACTGGGAAGTACTATCTGGGAAGATCTCTATAAACCCAGAAATGACGCTCTAGGGCAACTACAGACTAAATTTAAGAATTTGGAAGAACAAGTTGCAAGCCTATTTTCTGAAGTCGAACACGCTGTAGAATCGGAACGACGGCATCAGGAAGAGCTCAAGGCAGCAGAAGAGCGTCGCATACAAGAGGAAGCTGAACGCGTGGCCGCCGAGGAAGCTGCTCGCATACGCATGGAAATAGAAAGAGCTGAAGAGGAACAGAGACGGCATTTGGCTGAACAAAAATGGGCAGAAGAACTCGAACAGGAAGCAGAACGACAACGCCAATTGAAAATAGCTGCCGAAGCGCAACGCGCTGAACAAGAAGCAGCAGAAGCCGAACGATTGCGCCTGGAAGAATTAGAGCGACAAGTAGAACTCTCACGTATTAAAGCAGCAGAGCAACGATTAGCACAAGAGGAGGCCGAAAGGACCCGTCTAGATCAAGAGCGAATCTCAGCACTCGAGAAGCTGCGCATAACAGAGGAGCGATTATCAGAGGAGCGCCGTTTGAATGCTGAACGCGAGCTGGTAGCCATCGACTTGGCAAATCGTCAAAGGTTGGAAATGGAAGAACTCGTCAAGAAGCAGTTAGAAATTGAAACGCTTGCTCATGAAAACGCAAACCAGGTTGAAATGGAGCGAGCTGGCAAGCACAAAGTAGAACAGGAGGCCAAAGAACATGAAGAGCAACTCGTACGACAGTACACGGAGTTACAGCAACTTGCTGAAGAACGCGCCCGTCGTGCCGAAGCTAATAGTGCCGAAAAAGAGCGTGCCGAAAAAGAAGCAAAGAAATATGCTGAACTCCTCGCAGTGCAACATGCGCAGGCCTTGAAACTTGCGGAAGAAAACGGACTGCAAATAGAACGCGAGCGCGCTGAGAAGCAGCGCCTTGAAGAAGAGGCCAGGAGACTCGCTCAAGAACTTGAAGCGCAAAGGATTGTCCAGGCAAATGGCCCACAGGAAACTAGCCACCAGGCTGAAGAGGAAGGCAAGTTATTTGTTTTATGGTCATCGATAATTTTAGTTGACAATGTGCCACTCAACCAGATGTGTTCGGTATATTGAAATCTCCTGGAGTATCTTCAGCAAAGCAACAAGATGTTATAGATCTCCAGCTACGATTGCTCGGCCTACGAAAACGCCTGCGTTCAATTTGCATCGCTGAAAGTCTGATTCCCACAAGAGGTTCCACGAATCTTCCCACAGAGGAGCAGTTCCAGAGTATGGATGGTGCTTTCATCTCCGTCTCGACAGAAATCAGAGAACTACCTGTCAATGTGGAGGACAAAAACCTGAACCTTGAACTCAGGTCATTGAGAACAGAGATGAAGGAATCCGAAGTTTCGCTCGAAAAGATTCGACACTTGGTCGAACTGTCCACTGTCGTTCAATCTTGTGATGCGGCCTTGAGTGATCTCCTCGAACACGTCGACAGTTATCCGATGGTACCACTCATATTGTCTTCAACGTACAAAAGCGAGCCTGCAGCTGCACCTGAAGAACAATTGTCCGCTCGTCTCAGCTTCACCAAAGGCCTCATCGAAGATATGGTGTTGAAATTTGCAGTAGTTGCAAACGATACGAGAGCAATATCAGAGCATTCCCGCATTTACCAAACGTGGGATGAACTATACGAAATGGCTTCAGACAGAATCAAAGGGATGAAATCCAGACCAAGTAGTGTCACCAGTAAAATCAGTTCCGGTCGTGGAAGCAACGTCTCGACCATGCCTCCTCCGCCAGCACCTGCTCGCGGCAGCAAGAAAACCTCTTCATACACACACCTTTCGGTTTCATCGATTTCTAGTTCTCAGGCCTCGAAGGGTAAAATGCTTGCTCCACCCCCACCCACTAAACCTCGCCGAGTCGTTTCAAACATCAATGACAGCGCTAGCCGCTCTACTAGCCGTATCTCCAGTGCCGCAACCTCGCGATCTGTGTCCGGGCCCCTCAACAAACCTCTGCCTCGTCCAAGTGAAGTTACCCCTCGTTCTATGAGTCGTTCATCCATCGCGTCCACCACACGATCTGTCACTGGACCAATGAACACCTCACTTTACGGCACGACCTTCGCATCACGCCAGCGAACTGCGAGTCTGGCAGGCAATAATCCACCACCAGCTCTTTCCAGCCGCAGGCCTTCACTGACTCCAAGGTTTCGGCTGAATAATGAAAATGTGCGCGGTGTATCACCTTCGATGTCGGAAACATCCTCTTTCTCGCATTCGCATTCATCCATGGGCCCCCGTTCGTCGATAAATTCGTCTTCTTGGGCTCGCGCTCCCAGAGATTCCTTATCGTTTGTTATTCCCCATGGCGTAGCATCCTCTCAGAAGAAAGCAGTCGCCCCAGTGAGGAAAAAGTATGTTGCCGATCCTAAGAGCAAACTCGATGTCGCCGTGGGTGATGTTGTTAATCAACTCGAAGTCGGTATCAACATTGAAGGAGTTACGGAAAGCTGGCGTGACCAAAGCGGAAAATATTGGATAGGTAATCAAGATCCCAAACTTTGCTTTTGTCGAATATTGCGCTCTCAGACCGTCATGGTTCGAGTGGGTGGCGGTTGGACTGAACTTTCAAGGTAAGAGACTCAGTACTAATTTTGTTACGGATATGCTAACTCTATCGCCATAGATTTATTAAAAACCATTTCGCGGACAGCTTTCGAATTGCTCCAGGGCTTGATTCTCCCCCACGTCCGGGTGGCCAGCCAGAGAAATGGATCAGCTCTGCAACATTGTTAGAAGGCAGAGAATCTCTTTCCCCTCCACGTGCTCCTCGAACACCTGAACCTGTCTCTCAATTCGTACCGTCGTTTGCGCTTGTGACTCCCAGCGGTCATAGCCCAAAATCGCTGCAGTCATCTCCACTTTCCCCGCGAAGTTCTCCTTTAACTCCCATCCAATTTATGAGACGAGCAGAACCTTCACCTGATCCAAGTGTTTCCCAGACCCTTTCTCTTTTGAGGCCTGCAACACCGTCCAAATCACCTCATCGTGGCCGGACTGCTATTGCCAACACGACTGCTCGGACATCTGTGTGGCGGCCCTAATTGTTGTCATACCACATCTATATATTTTGTTTCATGATTCCCAGACAAAGGACAACTATTCTCATGCATTACTATCCGCTTACAACTATCGTCGCTATTCTTCATTCGCATTATCTATCAACAGTTTCACTGGCACTATACATGTTCTGCTTTCTCGCTCTATTTATTCTGCCTGTTTCTGTACAAGTAACAATATATAATACATCCCCCTTTAAACTGTAGATAGATTATGCAGCCCCTTCCCGTATTACGAGTACCAATTAATCTTCAAACTATCAATACTTGACCCTTGCCCGTTTTTTCGGTCTTACAACCTCCTCGTTTTCTTTGTCTGACTTGAATTCTTGTCGATGGGTTCGCTTCATGTGTCGTTTGAGTAAATCTTGCCTCACAAACGTAGTCGCTGGCAACGGACAGAGATGGCAAGCGAATGGGCGAATACCGGTATGACTGAGTTCGTGGCGCTTGCATTCATTCTTGCGCAAGAAGCGGGCAGTGCTTGTTAAAAAGATATTAATAGTGAAATCCATTCAGCATGTTGAATCCCTTACCAATGCATGCATTTGAATGGTCTCTGATCCAGGTGGGCGCCGACGTGGATCAGAATGTGATCTCGTCTCTTGTTGGCCTGCTTGCAGCCTGCAATGTAGCAGCGAAATTCGTCAAGGAGCTCGCCTTTCGTCGTTAGCTTTCCAGCAAACGCGATTAGCCAACGTTTGTCGTAGTCGCGACCTTGATTGCGAAGCCTGTACCGTTCTGCCTTGGCCTTGAGCTCTTCAATGTGGATGCCTCTGTGCGCGTCAAAGACAGGTGTCCCCAAATTAATAGGAGGTAAATGCTGATGCTGATGCTGATGATTGGTGTCGTTTTCGCATTCCAGAGAAGACGCATCCATATCGGTTGTTTGAGAAATCCGGCCGCGAGTTCTGGGACGAGAAGGGTGATTCCTTTTGGACCCTGCAGGTAGAAGAAACGGAGAATGTTCTGAACTGGATGGGCTCTGGAAGGCATCGTCGTCACTTCCTTGTCGTGCATTTCGAGATGGATATATAAGTGTAGGCAAAGCATACGGATATGGCGATCCTGGATCCGGCCTTGAGATAGATTGGTCCAGATCAAAATCAAAATCTGGTACATAGTTGACTTGAGCAGCAGTATTGTTCACAAAATCGCCTGACGGTGGAAGAACTTCAGACACATTATGATCTAACGGCGATGGCAATTGGGAGGCTGACGAAATATCTTGATTGTTAGGCAGAATATCTGCAGGGTTAACACCAACACATTCCATGTTCCTCCAAGTCACATCCATAGACCGTAGATTTATATCGACCGATGGAAAATGTAACACTGAACGCCCAGCTGCACCTGGAAGCCATTTGAGAGGTTCATTATCTCCATGCAGGGACCCTGTCGTGGGGTAGTTCGACGAAGTTTCCAGAGACGAAAATGTGGAGGCGTTAAGTTCACCCTTCGCGCCCATTCTCCTAAGTGTAGTCTCTGCTGTAGCGGATATCTGAGCAGCAAATTCAGCAACCGAAAGACCCGTCGCAGCAGAAAGCCTTTCAAAAGACCAGTCAATTCCACCGTCAGATTCGTCAAGAATTTGTGTCCCATTCAGTAGCTGTGAGGTAAGAGCAGAGGCATCCATTTCTAGACCCAAGGTCGAACAAGGATCTCTACGAAAAGTAGAGTCAGTCGGAAATTCGGCAGCTCTCAGAATCGCCGAGAAAGACCAAGGAGAATTAAGTTCAGATAAAAGTTCCGTTTGGCGAGACTGCAGTCCATGGTCGTATTCTCTATCGTCGTAAATCGCCTCAGTCCTATGATTTCTGTGGCTGTGGCGGCGAGAATCCTGAGCATGGACTAAGGGCTGCGAGTCCAGAGAGTAAGGCGATATCTTTGTGTCTTTATTCCGGGAATCTTTTTCCAGGTCAACATTTTTTATTCCTAGGCCAGCCAGCGACGGTAATATTCCAGAGGGTAGACGGTCCAAGTGATTAGATTGAAAGTCATAGTTACCACACAGAGAATCCGAAGCCGAAGGCAAGTAGTAGTGATCAGACCAGTCTCGCGGGAGAATCAAAGGAGTGGTGATAGTAGGATATGTAGATGAGAGTGTCGCCGAGGTAGCCAGAGAGAAATCAGCTCCTCGAGATGGGGAATGCAGGGCCATTGGAAAAGAAGATATAGTTTGTGCGGAAGAAATAAAATAGAACCCAAGAGCCTGAAGGTCCTTCAAGGACACTAAGAAGAGAAATATGTGGGCGGGCAACTTCAAGTTAGCCTGTCGCGCCAGCAATACGGACGTTGGGGTTTGTGTAGAATTTCCCGCTCACCTTTTACACAGGGGTGTTTGGCCTTGCTTGTCGAGGCCAGATACATTTCCTCACAGCGGAATTTCACGGCCCGCCGGCGCTAACGACTTTCAACAATGTTCAGAGCCTTCCCGAGGGCTTGTGTTCGTCCATATCTACCATATTCTCGGTCGCCCTCACTCAAAGCATGGAAAAGCTCTAAGAAGGTATCAAAAAAATTGAATTCGCATCCGTTATTCGAAACGGAAACTACGCTCGATCTACCCCCACTACCACCTCACAATACACCTATTTGTCTTTACGAACCAACAGAGTCATCCCGGAAACGTATTGTGCGGATATTGACAGCCTTTGCTGCTGGGTTCTCCATATACTTCTTTCTTGAAGATCCCGACGTTATCAAACCTCCTCCGTCACCTCTCTCTATACCTCCTTCACAATATGTGTCCACTGTATTGGCCTCCACAGAAGTATCAGGTCCCGACACCAAGATTCTCAAAATTGCCGCTCCATCCCATCTCCGACATTTAAAAGGCGCATCTGACGCGTCAATATGGTCTATATACATCAAGGATGACGATATACAAGTCGAACGCGCCTATACACCGTTGCATGGCGTAGACAACAATAGCGATATGTTATTTTGGATCAAAAAATATCCCAAGGGTGAAGTCGGACGCTGGCTTCATTCTAAATCAGCAGGAGAGAGAATTGAAGTTCGTGGACCATTAACGACTTGGCCCTGGCAAGAAGACAAGTGGGATGAGGTTGTAATGGTCAGTGTTTTCTCTGTATGCTTCACCTAGAAATTTTCTGACATATAGTAGATTTCCGGTGGAACCGGTATCACGCCCTTCGTCCAGCTTTTCAATAATATTATCTCGCAGTCTCCTCCACCAAAAACGCGCTTCACCCTGCTGCATTCTTCGCGGATTCCTGCCGAGCTCCCTCCGCCTGTGATACTGGAACCAATAATAGAATTCGCGTCTCAAAATCCAGATATTTTCAGATTACACGTCTTTGTAGACGAGCTGGATGGCTCGGAACCTCCTGTTCCACTTGCGAAAATCAATACTGGAAGAATCACAGAAACAAGTATTCGACAATGCCTACATAAATCTGAAAAGCAGCCGAAATCTTGGTGGGGAAGATCAGCAAAGGAATCCACTCCTCAAGATGAAGTCAAGCCGCGCATTATGTTCTTAGTATGCGGACCAGAGCCGTAAGATTTCTGTCAGCTATAATTTTCACGCCATGACAACTGACAAGTTCTAAAGTATGACAGATGCAATCGCAGGGCCCTTTGGCCGGAATCTTTCGCAAGGAGTAGTCGCTGGTATCTTGGGCAAGATGGGATACCGATCGAATGAAGTTTACAAGCTATAATTTATGCATTCATATTTAGAGGTAATCATCTGTAATCCATCAGCTCAAGGAAAAAAGGGGCTTTTAAGTTGTGTCCTCGTCCACGATTTCCCAGCCAATTTCTTTCCCTGCCCAGAAAGGCACCAAGCTCTCGCTTCCCAGGACATATTTTCTATCCACAAGTTTACCAGATGTCCGTCGTAGGGTGACAACACTCCTTGCATGTTGAGTCTCAATAGGGTATTTGTAAAAATGACGCCCATTTGCGCTGGCGAAATCCTCCAGTTTATCCAAAGCGCCGAAGGATTCCAAAAGGTGGGCCACCAGTGGGAGCAGAATAGGCGAAGTATAAACTCCTGCAGCGCATGCATGGGTGGGTGTGCTTGTAGACTTAGCATGTGGAGGGTGAGGTGCCGAGTCGGATCCCAAGAAAAATCGAGGGTGTCCTTCATAAAGTGTTCAAAAGGTGAGAATGGGTGATTTTGGTATTCATACTTACCTTCTTTTACAACTTCTTGAAGTGCTCGGCGGTCGTCAGGAAATTTGGCCACAGGCTTACAGAAATTCCAGGACTGGCCTGCCCAATCATCTACGATGAGGGCCAGGTGATGTGCAGTGATAGAACATGCTACAGTGGGGCCGCATTGCTTTACTGCTTCTACAGCTGCTCTGGTCGTCGCATGCTCAAGAACAATGCGGAGGGAAGGGAATGCTGCATGGATTTTGAAGAGGTGGGGCAAAAAGCTTGGTTCGGCGTTGAGGACATGGATATTCTAGAATCCAATCAATAGTCTGAGATATGAGTAGAAGGTATGGGCTTACTGCATCGGCATCAGAGGGAACTTCTCCATGAAGGTTGAGAACCATGTCTACTTCTTGCATAGCTTGGAAGATGGGATAGTACGTCTGATACGACTCGATGCCTCCATCGGAATTTGTGGTGACGCCGCGTGGGTACGACTTGACACCTATGAACAGAGGTGTCAACAAAAAAAAAAAAAAGATTGCCGGCAAAATAGACGCGTACCAACTATCCCAGCTTTCTTTGCCTTCCTGATTTCATCGGGAGTGAGGTCAGGAGAGAGATACAAAGTCATAAGGTATTCGACATTTGGGTCAATCCTCTGTAGATCTGCCTTGTATTTCAGGGCCTGCTCTGTAGTGGTAATTGGAGGCTTCAAATTCGGCTTTTTCCCATATTCAGATCTCAGAACCGAATCACAGATTCGAAGCGCGTTTGGCGCACCATAACATATGCAAGATCGAATCCACCTTTCCGGACATGGGGTGTGATGAGCTCTGAGATGGTACCCTGCCGGAGATGCACATGGAAGTCTGCTGGTGAGGGGATAGATATAGACATGGCAGCTCAGAACAGAAAGTGTGTCCAGGTCAAAATGCAAAAGAGGAAAGAGATAAGATCGAATACGCCATGAGTTCGCGAGCACGTGACAAAACACGCTGATGGTTCAGTTTTGCGGATTTGGTGTGCGAGCGGCGTGAACACCTCTTTTTCTAATCAACGACGCCCCCAACTATTCTTTATTCATCTCCCTAATACATTGAACGCTCTGACATACTTTGAATATGGTTGCCGCAGGCTCCATTACCGTTGCAGGTGCCTTGAATCTCGCCTTTGTTGCTCTGCTCTTCAAAAGACTGATGCTTCCACAGTACGAGTGCGACCTCCGACATCATGGGAAGCTGCCCGTCTTCCAGAGCCCTGCTATGACACGTCGATCCGAGGAGAAGGCACATTATCCACGCCGGGCAAGGTTGTGAACACGGCCCCTTTACGAGACATCGTACAGATTGTGGACGACCGGATCCTGACGTTCGATCCTGATGAGAAAGACCGGGCCAGGGCGTTTATGGAGCGTGGATTCATGCCGCCGGGGACTAAGCGATACAAGGACAGGCGTTTTATGTTCGACCGTGTTTTTGGTCACGAAGCTCGGCAACAGGATGTGTACGAAGCTACCTCGCAACCGCTTCTGCAAGGTCTTCTGGAAGGATACAACGCCACTGTGTTTGCCTATGGTGTGAGCATAGTTCTCATTAGTTGTCTCGGACCTTTCTAACTTACATGTACACGAAATTCAGGCAACAGGTTGCGGTAAAACCCACACAATCAGTGGTACAGATGTCGATCCCGGAATAATTTATTTGACTATGGCCGACCTATTTCAGCGGATACAGGATCGCTCAGAAGAGTGGAATGTCGAGGTTATGGTTACATTTCTAGAAATCTACAACGAAGAGATCCGTGATCTGCTAGCTGAACCTGGTTCGGCCACTCAGCGAGGAGGCTTGTCTATCAGGGAAGACAAGACGGTTAAAGTAGTTGGTTTGGTGGAAATGAAGCCCCGGACAGCAGAAGAGGTCAAAGAGATTGTCCTACAAGGAAACCTCAGGCGAATGCAGAGTCCTACCCATGCCAACGAAACGAGCTCTCGTTCGCATGCTGTCCTTCAGGTTCATCTTACTCAGTCACCCCGAACAGCTGCGATCACGGAGCAAAGAACAATGGCTACACTTTCTATCATCGATCTCGCGGGAAGTGAACGTGCCGCGGCGACCACTAACATGGGGCAACGAATGGTAGAAGGCGCCAACATAAATAAGTCGCTTCTAGCTCTTGGAAACTGCATCAATGCCCTCTGCGAGAGTGGTGGCGCTATACGCCATGTGCCTTATCGAAACAGCAAGCTCACTCGCTTGCTCAAATTCTCGTTGGGAGGTAATTGCAAGACGGTCATGATCGTTTGCGTAGCCCCTACCTCAAATCATTTCGACGATACGCACAACACACTCGTATATGCAGAACGTGCGACCAAGATCAAGACGAAGGTTGTCACCAGAAACGTAGTAAATGTCGACAGACATGTCGGACGCTATGTTGAGGCTATCAACAGGCTGAATATCGAGATCGCCGAGTTGAAGGCTAAATTAGCTGGCAAACGTACTTCTGAACAAGACGTCCAAGCTCGCAAAAAGGCGGAATCTAAGGCTGAAGTGGAACGAGCTCGGAAGGATGTCCAAGCCAAATTGGAGCAAACCAAATCCGCCATTGTTGATGGGGCCATTTGCTCTGGCAAACTTACAGTGGCAAAAGCCAAGCTCGACGCTATTCAAACTCGCCTCGCTCAGATTAATTCAGCAGATGGCTCAAGCTCTCAGGCAGAGTATGCCCTCCTCAAAGCCTTGGCTGGTCCTGAAGAAGAAGTCGTGAAGCCTGGTTCAGCTCTCAATATTCGCCTCCAACGTTCGTCAAATTCCAATGCTATGTTTGACGCTACGATGCGAGCTGTCTCGGAACGCAAGTCGGAGAAATTAGATGAAGTCAGTCACGAAAACGTGAAGCTCGAGACTTCCTTCCACAAGGCGACTGTCGAGAAACTCAAAGCAGAGAACGAAAGCAATGCTATGCGTGAGGCAGTGACTGACATGGCGGAGGTGATAGTCAAACTTGTCGGCATGCTTGGAAGGTGTACCGTGTTGGTTGGAGAGGCAGCACATGGGCTCAGCAATCCACCGGATACAGAAGAAGGGAAAGTCGCTTCTATCAAAAATATCGCGAAGACGCTGGAGAACATGCGTGAAAAGAATGACGACACCTTCAAACGACTTTTAGGGCATTCGACAGAATCTTATATCGTCAAGGAACATTTCGAGTCGTCAGTATTCGATAATTTCCAGAATTACGGTGCTACGTTCAAAAAGCGTGTCAGCTCTGTCCCTGGAGCACTCCAACAACAAGCTGTTGCCCGATCTACCTCGCGCCGTTTGTCGGTGTACGAAAACACGTCGATTTCAGCATCACCTCCTCGCCGTTCTCATAAATCACCACGAAAGTCACTACGATCCAGTCTTGCTTCGCAGCCGTATCGACGGGCTCCGGAAAAGGAGAAGAAGGCTGCGAAGTCCGTCAAAAACGTTCAATGGCGAGATGAAGTGGGCCAAGGGAGCATCGACGACGGCGGTAAGCTTTCAAACATCCCAGTGGTCGAAGTCATACCTGCTAGTCCCTCTTCGGATGCCGTGCCTGCTGCCTCTTCTAAACCTTCAATACGAACACCATCGCCCCTCTCAAGACCAGCTTCTGCTCTGGGGTCCGAGAGTGACTGGGAAGATGACAATGAGAAGACGGAGGACAGTATGAGCATAAGCTTCATGTCAGCATCTACTTCAGCCTTTTCTTCCAATCCGCTAAGCTCCTCAACATC
>QFFD01000481.1:0-31276 GCA_003314615.1 Pholiota microspora
ATGTGCTCACTCGCTTTCGTTTCGGTGCATGCAGCTACCCGCCGACGCCCGTGCACCTCTCCCTCCTGCTCTCCATGTTCCACGTACCCCGTCCCGACGGCCCTCGCGCCGATCTCAACGAAAAAACGGCACTCGCTATCGCACCAAGTCTGATCATCCTAGTCGACCCATCGCGTTACTTCCTAGAAGACGTGCCCAATACATCCCCGTGCGTGCTTTCCACAGATGAACCCGCCGCGCTACGCTGAGAGCCACTCCCCAGAAACGCACCGACCCTCTCCTCATACCTAACCCTAATAAACCGCGTATTCGCCTCCATCTCCAACTTCACAAAGTCGGTCCCCCTTCCCCTCTCCACACTCGCGCGTTCACCTCACTTCCTTTCAGCGGCGCCACCAGCCCCAAATTCGCATTATTCGACTCCCACCTCGACTCGCTTAGGCTCCCGCTCATCTCCACCCCATCGCTCCTCGAAGACGAGCAGCCATTACCCGAACAGCTCGAGCCGATGGCGGTATTACCAGCCCTGGAGAACCTTTTCGAGTGGATCGGGATCTTCAGCGACGGTATGCACTAAACCAAACCTGCTCTACACCCACTAATAACTTGATACAGACGATCCATACATCCCCTCATCCCAAGGAGAAGAGGAAGAAGAAGAAACAACACCAGAAGAAGGCACGCGCAAACAACTCCGACTCTACCACCCAGACGGCGACGTCGACGAGCGACTATACCACTGGGTCGAACGCCGCGGGCCCATAAGCAAACGCAGCATATCCGACGAAACAGAGTTTGTCTGGGAAGACCGGGCGCATGCCTCGTGAACTTTGAATTCAATTGGTTCAGTCTATCTACGGGGCGTAGTAGTAGTACGGGCAGCATGCCAGTCCCGGTCATGCGGGGTGTACAATATAGTATAGAGCGATAGCAAGCAAGTGTAAGTATTAAACAATGGCTGCGACTTGGCAATCGTTAAGCCACCTCCATAAGTGGAGCTCTTAGTTGGTGTTAACAGCGAGATTCGCAACACCCTCCGCGACCTCGTCGATCGTTGTGGTTTCAATCAGCTTCGTGATCTACCACACCCTTAGCAAGTCACCAAAATCAATTCATGGGGCATGCACCATGCCAATAGCAATCGTCCGCCCCTCGTCGCGTAGCGTGAAGCGCCCGAGCTGAGGGTAGTCCGCGAAGCGCTCCACGCACACCGGCTCGGCTGTCTCGATGAGGGCTACGATTTTCTGGCCGCGCTTCGCGAACTGGGGCGGTTTCTTGAGAGGGAAGTCTTACAGGGAGGGTCACTTCTTCCGCGAGCGTATGGACGTGCATGACGGCGGAGTATCCCGCGCAGATGATATTCCAAAATCGCAAGCTGCGGCTCGAATTGGCGCACGGCGTGGATAGGCTTGGTCGGGTTGCTGAGGCGTAATATCCTCATCGCCGATGCGCATCCCCACACAGCGCGCGATCGACCTCCTCCTCGGTATATATCGCGGCGACATCCACCGGGACGCGATTGGGCATGCGCTTGCCGACGACGACGGTGGCCATGTCCTTGTGCTCGCGCGCTGGGTGTGTGACTGTTGTGACAGTGACAGACTCTACCTCTGACCACGATGGCGGGCGACGACGCGGAGGTGTACCTGGCCGTCCTCAAGGCTTCTTACGACTACGACCCCCAGTCAGACGACGAAATCGCCATCAAAGAAGACCAGCTCCTCCTGCTCCTCCACAAAGTCGACGATGAGTCAGCCCGTCTCTACTAACCATCACATCCTCTGCTCACCCCTCCGCAGATGGTGGAAAGTGAAGATCAAGGCCACGCAGGACACAGAGAGCCCCACCGGCCTCGTCCCAGCCGCATACGTCGAGCAGGCCGAGCACTCCTCTGTCGTCCGCGCGCTCTACGACTACGACCCCGCTGCACCCGGCGAGCTCGCCCTCCACGAGGACGACGTCCTCCTCGTATTCGACACAGAAGACGACTGGCTGCTCGTCCAGAACAGCAAGGACGGCGGCCACGCCGGCTACGTCCCGGGCAACTACGTCGAGGTCGTCGACGAGAACGACCCATCACCAGACAACACCCCAACGCCCGCACCCACCCGCATCATCGTCCCCGACTCAGTGAGTGTCCCCCGCTTATCCCCGTGCTCGTCTTGATCATCACCTCCCCCATCACAGCCCCCTCGTCCAGTAAGCGTCTACGTCGATCCCGCAGACCGCGTCGCACAGGCAAGGAGTGTTCCAGCAGCAGGCGACAACATCCAGACCTGGTCCGTCTCCGAGATCGACAAGAAGGGCAAGAAGAAGAAGGGCACACTAGGCATCGGCAACGGCGCCGTCTTCTTCGCCAGTGAAGCCGACAAGGTACGTCCCCCCTCCGTTCCTTTGTTCCTCACCCTAACCCCCGCACAGACCCCCGTCCAGAAATGGCAAACCAAAGACGTCTCCGCAGTCTCCTCCGAGAAATCCAAACACGTTCGCATCGATATCGACGGCCCCACTCCCACCAGCCTCCACTTCCACGCCGGGTCAAAGGACAACGCAGACGCCATCATCGCCAAGCTCGAGTCATCCAAGGCCCTATCCTCTCCCCTCTCCGCCTCACCCCCACCCACCAGAAGTCCCCCGCCCGAGGCCAAGAAGGCCAGCGTCCACTTCTCATCCGCATCGCCTGTCATTATACCCCCCGAACCAGAAGAAGATGAAGAAGCAGAAGAGGAAGAGGAAGAGGAAGAGACACATCAGCAAGAAGAAGCGCCCATCCCCCAACGGCAACAGTATGCGCCTCCGCCCCGTGCACCCCCTATCGCTCCGCCTGTAGTGGCCGCTGCTCCAGATAACGACGACGAAGAAGCAGTGGCGCTGTACGATTTCGCCGCCGACGGCGAAGACGAGTTGTCCGTCGCAGAGGGCGAGAAACTCACAGTACTCGAGAAGGACGGCGACGAGTGGTGGAAGTGCAGGAATTCGAAAGGAAAGGAGGGCGTCGTCCCAGCATCATATCTCGAGGTGAGTCCTCATCCACGAATCCGTTCACTCTCTAATGTATCCCCAGGCCGTCGCAGGAAGCGCGGCTACGCCCAAGAGCCCTGCGAAAGCCGCGGCAGCAGCAGCACAGAAGGCAGCGCAAAAGGCAGAAGAAGCAGCCGAGCGCGCGCGTCGGCAGGCGATCGACGAGGAAGAGGCTCAGCGGGCGGCAGCGGCGGCGGCGCGCAAGGCCGAGGCGCAGGCAAAGGCGAAGCAGGCGGCGCTTGCTTCCGAGGCGCAGCGTCAGGCCCGGGTAGAAGCGGCAGCGAGCGCGCGCGTCGCTTCTCCTCCAGCAGAGTACGTCGCCACGCCCTTGATTCAAACATAGTGCTCATATATCCAAGCAGAAGCGCCCGTTCCGCGCAGCCACGGAACTCGAGCAGCGCAGGTTCCGCAAGCTCAAAGACATCCACCGACATTAATCGTGCGTATCACCACTTCTACATCCCACACTGACACTTCAATATATTGCGCAGGCCCCCCACCAGAGAAGACCCGCGTGTGGCACGACCGCAGCGGCCAGTTCCGCGTCGAGGCCGCCTTCCTAGGGTTCAACAACGGCAAACTGCGGCTGCACAAAGTCAACGGTGTGATCGTCGAGGTGCCCTCGGAGAAGATGTCAGTGGAAGACATGCGGTACGTCGAGCGCTTCCTCGAGAAACACGCCAAGGCGCGGCCAGGCAGCGGCGCCCCCCGCATCTCGGAGGACGACATCCCGCTCGCGCTCAGCCGCCCCTCGTCCTCCAGCCTGCCCCGCTCTTCGAGCATGCCCACCGCGCCCCCGCAGAAAAAGGCGCCCAAGATCGACTGGTTCGATTTCTTTCTCTCCGCCGGGTGCGACCTCGACGACTGCACGCGGTACGCCGCCTCCTTCGAGCGCGACAAGATCGACGAGTCCCTGCTCGCGGACATCACAGAGAGCACCATGCGCTCCCTCGGGCTGCGCGAGGGCGACATCATCCGCGTCACCAAGGCCATCGAGAAGCGCAAGCCGGGCGAGAACCTCAATAAACCTTCCGCGCATCTGCAGGAACAGCTTCGGAGAGACGAGGAGTTGGCGCGGCAGCTGCAGGCGCAGGAGAGCGGGAGTAAGCCCGCGCCGCATCTCTTCACGGAGCCCGGGGGCACGCTCAAGCCACGCAGAGGCCGGCCGCAGACCAAGACGAGCGTGCCGCTGTCCGCGGTGGATATCAAGGCGATAGCGAGCGCGCCTGTGCAGCGCACGGCGTCGCCGCAGATCACGCAAAGTCCGGGCGCTGCGAGCACCCCTGCGCGTCCTGCGTCGGCAGGCGCGACACCGCTGATCAGCGGGTTCGACGACGACGCGTGGACGAACCGGCCGAGCTCGACGAAACCCATCAAATCCGCCTCTCCAGCTCCAATCGCAGCGTTAACCCCCGCACCAGCGCCAGCACCCGCACCCCAACCCACTCCGACCGTCGCATCGCCCACAGCCCCCGCGCCCGCCCCCTCCGCCACGCCAGCAGCTCCAACGACCACCGGCCCCCCCTCGCTCGCCAACACCACCGAATCCGACATCTTCGAGCAGCTCGCCAAGCTCAGCGTACTACGCCAGAACTCGACGCCCGCCCAGCCGCAACAACAAGCGCCGCAGATGCAGATGCAGATGCAGCAGGCGCGGATACAGCCGACGCCCTCCCCCGCGTTCAANNNNTCTCGCCCGGGATGGGTGTGGGACCGTCCCCAGTGCCGATGGGCGCGCACTTCATGAACCCGCCGCGGATGTCGTCCGCCCCGCCCCCTTCCCAGCCGTACAACGGCCCCCGCGGCCCCTTCGCGCCCGTCCCCGGCAACCAGAGCCTCCTCCAGCCGCTGATCCCCATCCCAGCGCAGCCGACGGGCTTCAACACCTTCATCCCGACCAAACCGCCCGTCAACGGCGTGTCGCCCTTCGGGAGCGCGCTCTCGCCTCCGCCGTTCCTCTCCGCGCAGCCGACAGGGTTCATGGGGCAGCAGCAGCAGCAGCAGCAGCAGCCGCTCATGAGCCAGCCGACGGGGTTCAATGCGTTCAACGCGGGTCAGCAGCAGCCGATGATGGCACAGCCCACGGGCGCGTTTGGAGGGTTTGGGTCGATGCAGCAGTCGCCTTTCCAGAACCCGAACGGAAATGGGTTCGGTGGAGCGCCTATACAGAGTCGTGAGTAGTCATTTCTACGTCGAGTTACTGAATTAATCTCAAGTCTTCATTACAGAAATGACGGGCTTCAACCCACCATTAGGTCCATCCATGTTCGGACCCGGACCAGCCTCACCCCCACCTCTACCTACAAACCCCACTAACAACACCTCACCTGCAAACGTTTTTGCGCAGATGAAGTCCGGCACTTTCGCAAACGACAACGATAACCCTTCTAACGGTACTAATCCAGGTTCGCTCACCCTCACTCATCCTTCCCACTTACAATAACATGACATGCTAATTCAATCCCACAGGACTCAACGGCCAGACCCCCGTCTGGGGCCAAACATATCAAGGCTATACTGGGTATTGAAATTAGGGTTAGGACGTGTCCTTCTACGAGCATTAATCCTGGATTCTTGGAAATATAAATAATACTATCATGCCAGCTACAACGGGGTGTGAAGGGAGGAGGGAGAATCGGAACTGATATCAATCATGACTCGATCTCTACGATGCGTTTTACATAGCCCACTCGCTCGAAGTATGTTCGGAGCGCTTCCCGGATGTCGGTTGGTATCTCCCGCGAGAGGAGGTCAGTAGCGAGTGGGTAGATCACGGAGAGGTATTGCGTGAACTAAGGATAGAAAGATTAGTGTCAAGGACCTTTACTTTTGGTATGGAGACTTACATCTTGTCGGTCAAATTTGCAGAAGCCGTCAAGAATTTCCGCGACAACAGGCGTCCATGCAAGGATGTTCTTGCTCTGGCTGTCGACTTTGAGTTTGTTGAAGTCCCGGAGAACACCAACGCCAAGTCTGATAAACATGTGAATGTCAGAGAACAGATCGACAGCATGAGGAGTAAGTAACACATACGGCACTAAGCGCTCAGCGATTTGTGGGCGTGCAGCTTGATGTTCAGCCCGTGAATCGTGATACATGCGTAGCAGCACATGCACAAGAGTAGCCGCGCTACTTGACTCTTGCTTCAGCAGGTTCGGAAGATGCTTCATAAAACCTGAACACTCATTGACGTCTGCAAATTTGAGTTCTGTATCCCGAATCGCACTCACCAACTTTCCAAAGACCCGTTCGGAGTTCTTTATCCTCGTTGAATGACCTCGCAAATTGATAGCTTTGATCGAGGACGCTCATCATGCGAAGAAGCTGGGCGGGTGGAATCGTATTATAAACATCGTCATTCCGAAGAAGGTCGTTTGTTGTCTCGATCAACAGCAGCTGAAGCACGCATTTCACAATAATTTGCTTGAAAATCCGGCGACGATCAGTGAGAGTGGCTTTGGCTTCGGTGACCTTGACTTCGGTAGACGGCGAAAGTGGTGCGGGGATGATGGCAAGGCCTTGTAAATCTACAAGCAGACATTAGGATGGTCAACATTCGAGGACTAGGGAGATGTTACCAGGGTTTGTGTCTGTAGATTCAGCGGGGTTCTCAATCTCGACCCGGAGGCTCTCATCAAACAATTGATATGGAGTCGTTGTCCGAAACAATCTGACAAAGGTAGTCGTTACCCGTTCCCAGCGCGCAGGGCTGAGCTTGGTGACGTTATTCTCGAGGAGCTGTTGCAGACATGAAGTTCCAATGCGAGCTAGTGTATCATTTTCTGTACCATACCACAATGAGAAAAAAGTATATGACTGCGAGACGAAATGGCATACCTTGACAAATACAAACACAGAGGAGATCCAATAAGCCGTCTAAAAAGCGTTCGAGGATGTCGAAGTAGAACGTATACAGGTCGATCAAATCACGAAGTGCTTGGATCATCGTTGTTGATAGCCATACACTCATATCTTCTTGCGTACTGAATCGTGACAAGTCTTGACTTGATTTGAGTACAGCGAAGATGGGGAAAAGGAGTTCCTGCGTGACAGTGTCCCAAAATTCAACCGGATACGTGGCTCCGTATGTCTTGAGGGTAGAGAAGAGGGAATCGAGAGCTCTGAAGAGGCATTTATCAGCGTTAATCGAGAGGAAACAAGGAAGAAATACACGTACAATCGTCGAACTTCCAAGTCCTCGCCGTTCATAATGATATCATAAAAACCAAACAATACAGGGAACCAATACCTGATCATGCTATCGTCCATTGGTTGCTCAGGATTCGTTGCATCAGGAATCAGGGCACATTCCGGCGTTTTCAACATCACAGGGATGACACCGCGAAGCATCGCAATTGCTAGCAAGCTAATTTTCTGATATTTGCTAACCTTGCAGAACTCTGTTATGCAGACAGTCAAGTCAGCGAAAGCACCATATTGCACAATGGCAGGGAAGTGGTCCTTGTTGAGTCTTGTGACGATCTCGAAAGCAGAATTAGCAACCCGTTCTGTGCCCATCGTGAGTAAACTTGTAAATTGAATTTGCAATATGTGGGCCAACCTGTCAAAACCCTTGAAGCTGCTGAGAACACGCCAAACATGGTGCGCCAACCGGATCGCAGATTCTGTGACCGTGCTTGTATCATTTGTTGCAAGCATTGTAACACCTAACGATGGGTGTTTACGAGTTCAACTTTTGTTCATTGAACTTTGTTTTAGACGTACCAGATCGCGAATATCCGGGTTTTGGTTATGTATCATTGTATATTCGAAGGGCTTCAAGAAATCTTTCTGGAACTTGAAATGAGGCAATTCCTCCTTCTCTAAAAAGCGCATTGCTAATTGCCGAAGCGAATCAAGAGCGAAGCTTGCGACATGAAGGTTATTGTGACAACAAACCTGGAACCAATATTGTTAGAAAGATATACACAAGAGCTGGAGATTCTTACTAAGTTGAAATGTTCTCCAAGGATATCCCATAGATTCGACCATTCGAGACGAATTCGAGTCATGTTATAATACGAGATGTCCACCAGTTTCTGCAAACTAAACAGACGAGGATGTTGAGATAAACCGGACGATTGGATTTCTTCCCAAGAAACGTCACAAAGGGCTTGGACAAAGTCGACAATGGCAGTCTACACACCAATCAGTACGCGAACGTTCGGGAAACTATTATTTCAGAAGGCTTACTCCTGATAGATAATGACTCAAAGAAAAGACCATGTCTGCTGCGACCGTGATATGGGTGGATCGACTCTCGTTGGCGAGTTCTTCAGTCGGTACCTTGCGAGAGCGACTATACAAATAAAGTTGTCAATCTTGAATAGAAAGTTCGCATAGCTATAACCCACCCTTTCTTCCCTGACTCGACAACGTCGACACCATTACTGATGAGTTGCATGTGTTCTAATTGACTGACGCAAGTCAGAATTTCATGCCAAGAGCCCTTGAGGTTGTTTCCCTCGTTGACGGCAACATCAAGAAGCGTTTTGATGGCTTCCATGTTCTTAGTTTTCATTTCGCCCAGGTTGTTTAGGAATGTGAACTTCGCTAGAGTTGTCACAAAAGCATTCCTCTGTAATTCCAGATCGAAAAAGCAGACGATCTTGATTGCGTTCTTGAATCCATCTAAGCAAAGTTCGACGACTTCTAGATCATCCGTTTCCTGTAGAGGTCCAGAAAGACCAGCCAAGAAAGGAATCCATGCAACTTCGAACATAGGTCGCACATGAATGAAGTGAGAAGCGCTGAAGAATTGGTCGGCGCCTTTCGATCCCTTGCGTTGGGTTCTCATCATGGTCCTAAAGAGAGCCTTTTCGATGGTCAGATTGAGTCTTCGGGCCAATACACGACATATCTAAACTATACCTCTGTTTTGTTGGCCATGCCATTTGACTGCATGACATATGCCTCCTTCTGTAGATCTCTTCCGACGCTTGCAATGGCATTGGCTAGACCAGGACCAGTCGGTGCGATTGTAAGACCAGCATCAACCTCATCCTTCATTCTGATTTCGTTGCCAACGATATCGTCATATATAAGGGATAAGAAGTCATCTGGAAGATTTCCTCCGTCATTGATTTTGGTATTATTTTTGAGGAAATCAGCCTTCGTCATGCGTTTTTTAATTTGAGGGTTGTGGGCATCGGTATTGAGCAAGATGACGGAGTATGCAAGGACATAAGCGGCCTCTGGATAGATACAAGAAATTGAGATTGGCAACGGGTGAGGCAGATGGAAACTTACCAGCACTTTTGAAGGGAGTTTTGGAGTTTCCGTCCATGTAGCGTTCAGCGAATTTTAGCATGAATCGATCAATTTTCTGAGCTTCCCCGGGAAGGCGGAATGATTGCAAGAACAACCTTAAGGCATCAACAAATGGTGATTCTTGGAAGTGCAGATCATCGACAAATGCATGCATAATAGCTATGTGCTCTTCGTCGCTAAATAAAGAATTAGAGAGGAACAGTCTTGAGCGGTAAGCAACGTACCCTTCACCCAGATACTCTCCAATCATAGTTTTATTCAAACCATCGGTGTTTAAGAGGAATTGTGCGATATCATGCGGGGCCTTGCTTGCGATAAATCCAGTTTCGATTAAGAACTCAATCCCCTGTTACTAATTTTAGAAAATATACCAAGTGTCAGGAAGCGAAAGAACGTACGCGTTTAGGCTTGTAATTGAACTTCTTGATTCCTTCCAACAAAGTCGTCTTCTTCTGTTTGGCAGTCTCAAACTTAGTGGGATCGTCACCGAAGTCGGGCGTCGTCTGTCGGAATGTCTCGAGGCTTGACCCTGTGGCCGTGAGCCTTTCAAGGTTGACCTCTGAGGAGCCTGCATCCCGTCTGCTGTCTTCCGTCATAGATCGAGCAGATGGTAAAGGTTCTTCGACAGGCCTCCCCAAAGTCGAATTCGGTGACACTCCCCATGCTACGAGGGACCTGAGGACAGCCACAAGGCACTCCAACCCTTGCCTGCGCAATTGCGACTCGGATAGTCCCATCGTAGATGTGTCCATAGTTCCCGGAACAGACATGCCGCCAGCAGTGGTAAAAGACATTGGTCCGTTTCCATGATTCTTAGGGGTCGGGCTGAGGGCAGGACTTTGAGGCTCAGCACCTTTTTGCGGATGTGACGACGGAGAAGCTGATGCAAACTTTGAGATGAGATTGATGAGACTGGACGAAAATAAAGACAATCAAGTTATGCACAAAACATCGCCAAAGCAAAGTGACTCACTGCTCGTATATGTTGTCCGCAGCCTCGCTATCACAATCGTAGTTAAGATACAATTCTACCAAAGCTTGTGGTTCTTGACAGAGGCGTGATATCATGCCTAGGATGACTGCTTTCTGTTTCAGAGTAGATGTCCGCATTTCAATGATCGGAATGAAGATCTCATGTAGAAGAACTTCAATCTCTTTCTGTGGTCATGTATCAGTGATATATCATTGAATTCCAAATAATCACAGCAACTCACCTTGAGTTTTGTCCGCATGCCAGAGAGAACTCGCCAGAAAATTTCGACGCTGACCTCGAAGACCTGAGGTACAGAGCTGACTGCGTTCCGACTCAGGCATAGGCAGAGGTACTGATTAATGGCTTGTACAAAGCTTGTCGCTTCATTATTCGATGTTGAGTATATGATAGCATTAGGATCGACAAAGAGCGGCATATGGGAATTTAACACGGTGAGAACGAGGTGCAATGAGAGCAATTTAGAGCGCATTGGGTGAGATTTCAGATCGCGCTCGCTGATAAGGAATCGAAATTAGGTCTCCAGCACGTCTTGCAGTATCACGTACCTCTCGGTGTTAAGTGGCTTCATCGTGAGCTTACATAAAGCCCTAAAAACTAAGAACGCGTCCTTCACGAAAAGGTCGTCCAGAGTCATGGTGTGTGGACCGCTGCTTTCTTGAAGAGCATCCAATGGATTATGAGCTTCGAAGCTTTGTCTGTTGGATATGTCAATAATTGAGCGCGTTTGATGATGACAAGGATTCCTTACAGTGTAAGAGGTTTCTTTGGCTCTGCCGGTTTCCCAGCATCCCCATTACCAACAGGCTTGTCTGAGTCTCCATTCACATGCGTCTCATCGCTAGTGACAGATTCCGTTTGCGTGTTCAAGGATACGTTGCTATTATCTTCTGATCTATCGAGTGCAAAAGACTCGCGAGTTGAAGAGGGCGATTGTAGATTCTGTGGTTCAGACGTAGGTTTCACATTTCTTCGGCACCGTGTAAAGACATGATGGACCATCTGTGTGAGACCACCTTGGGCGACCATCTGGTTGACGGGATCGGTGCTGAGCAAAAAGATATTGTAGACCGTCCGGACTGCCTTCAGCAGTGACGAGTGATGTACGAGGATGGTAGGTGATAGCACTAGCGACAGAAGAGCTTTGACGATCTGAAGAGAAACAGGGTCGGGCGTGGACTCTGTATGACAAGAAGTGATAGTATGCGCTACTAAATCAATGAGGGAGGGAAGGGGGATATTGGTGGCGGAAGCTCCAGCCGCATTCCGGCCAGCGGGTGATGGTGAAGGTGGCGGGGACGCATATGCGCTTGCACTGTCGTCCTCGGTAAAGAATGAATAAGATATGAGCTTGGATATGCAGTCCAAGCTTGCAACCATAAGTTTCTCATTGCGCGTCTCACAAGCGAGCCGTAGCGGCTCGAAGATTTCACGCGGCTTGTCGCCGCCTTGATTCGAGCGAATTAGCTCGAGCGCTTTCGTTGTGCTTTCGCGTAGAGGTGCAGAACGTCGAGCTTCTTTGGAAGCTGAGATAGTTTCCAGTGCGGTGGTTATCAGGACCATTGACACGTTGTGTCCTTTTGATATAGTCATCGAGCGCCGATGCGCTGGTACGGATCCAGCGCTCGCGACGGACAATGACGGTGACCCCGCCCTAACCTCTGAACTCGCAGCTTCCGAAAATCTTGCATTCGGAACAGACGCTTTCCGCGGGGTAGACACTGGAGAATCTACAGCCTTTGGAGGAGTTGGGGGAGGATTATGACTTTCTGATTCCGCAGCGGCGTGTCCATTTGCTACAACCTCAGGTGGTGACGGTGACGACGGAACCGGTTCCTCTGTAGGTACTGTCCCATTTACCTCTTCCTTGTGTCCATCGCGCTGTTCTTGTTGTACAACTTCAACAACAGTTTCGGGTACCGTATCGTCTTCGTTTGTGTAGGTAATTTGTGGGACTGATACTTCTGGACTTTCGACCTCGGGAACGGGTGCAGCACCTGCGTCGGACGCGTCGGAATGAGGTGGGACAGGGGGAGGCAAAGGGTCGGACTGCGGCGGGGAATCGGATTCCATGCAGGAAGGAGAGGCTATATCCTGAGGATGTGCCAGGTAGTGTATGAGTGATCTGACCAAGTTGCCATTCCAAAGTCAAGTCAAGTGATTACGCAATTGTGTTTACCCCTTACTGGCTGCTGCAGAACGCATTTAACAATTCTATCTTGTTCATACTGGATCTACAATTATGGCGGGTTATGATATTACTTGAATGTACTGCATAGATTCTATTCTAACCCTTGTCTACGCTTTGACTATAGGTTGTAGAGCCTGCAAGATGAAACGGTCAGAAACTCGATGCAGATGCGGACTTTTTCAAAGGCTCACTGCTTTGGTCATCTCAAAGATTCTACGTTGACCAGCGAAGAGGATAGCGGCAGTCAGGACGCTCTGGACAACCTTGCTACCAATACCCTTGTAAAGGCCTTCAATTCCCTCTTCTTTGATGATGGTTAAGAGACCGTCGATGGATGATTTGTACTTCAACGCCTTGGCAGTACCCGCTTGCAAGCGACTCTTCACGACGCTATATTTTACTTGTTTAATACAGATCCAAACGAAGGAGAAAAGAATACACACATGTATGGGTACGTAAAGCTCGTTGCAACTTTAAATCAGATGCATAAATGAGATTTCAATAATGAAGGTGAAAAATGCCACTGACTGAGTTTAGAAAGAGCACCCAGGATAAAGAAATCTAGATCTGTAAGAGTGGCAATGGCTGCTACTGCTGCAGCGGCACCACCGGCGGCACGAAGCTTGGCTACGCGCCTTGCAATTAAAAGATTCTTTAACTGCTCAAACGCGGTGTATTGGATGATAGGATTTATGACGAGGACCAAGGCTGGCCCAATTCCTCGCCAGAATGCACTGTGAGTAGACTCAGGTAAGATGTCATAATTTCCGGATATATTAATATTTTGAACGTACCCAAAACCATCTTTGGCAATAATGCTCCGAACAGTCTCGAGGAATCCAAGCTTCTTGGTAGCAGCAGGCTGATTGGGGTCAACCCCCATTGTAGAGACAGCTTGGGATGTTTGTATGACCCATATAGGGTTGCTGATGATGGTGGTGGCAGAGCCTACGTTCGCAGTTTCGGAAAACAGGGTTACATATATATTAGATACGGATAGCTACCAGCAATGAGTCCAGCTAGCATAGACTCAAGGGTGCTCAATGCCTTGGTACTCTTTGATCGGAGGAGGGTCTCCTTCGTCCTCTCATAGAAGTAGTAATACACGCTGTAGATTAGATGTAAATTAGACCGGATACCGTACGTCTCAAAGTAGAACGTGCCCATTTGCAACAGCAATACCCAACAAGCTCGAGTTCAGACCACTGTAGAGGCCCAGAATTCCTTCCCGTTTGATGATATCGACGATTGCTTGATATGTCGACTGAATGAGAGATGGATTAGCGCCCATACGAAAGTGTTACGCGTAGTTCACCTTTTGCTCTTTCTTTGTCTCCACAGCAGCTCGTGTCGAAAGGAAGATGAGAGGGCTATACAAGATCAACTGTCAGTGCACGGTACTGAATGGGTCCGATTCCCGACAACTCGAGAGACGACTGACTAGGTCGCAGACATCGCTACGATGCCACCAGCAGCCCCAGCCACGGAATGTATAGCAGAGTCACTCATGTTGAAGCAGATGTAGAAAAAAAGAAGCTAGAGGTGCAAGTAATCGAAAGGAGAGAAAGTTACTTCATTTATGGGTCGGGTAACCGGGAGTACTGTGGAACAAGAACTGCAAACGTCCTGCGAACCAAATCACATGTTCGCCACAAATCCCGATTCCCCATGCCATTGCCATTGCCTCTCTTTCTATTACAACATATATATACTAAGGTCGAGTAGCTTACAACTTCTTCAATAACTTCTTCATCTCTTCGATATCCTTTGCAAATTCATTTCCCCGCGAACCTGTTTCGTGCTTCTGGCCAGCCGCCATGCCTCCGTCCGCAGCGGTAGCTGTTCCATCGTCTTTCGCTAGCCATTCAGTGAGCTGTGCAGAAATAGCGAGCGCTTTCAGTTTGAAGTGGGTTTTGATGATGTCGGCGAATGGCTCAGGAGGGTTTTTCAAATTTCCAAGCATCTATGGAAACCAAATATCAGCCTTGGGTATCCATCACGATGCAAATCTAAATACTCACTGCTGTCTTCACCACCATGCGGCGCACGTTGGCAGAGTCTACTGGGACGTTAGCAAGACAGATCAGCAGACCAATGTAGAAAGAACTCACAAGCCAGAGACGGAGCAGTGCCTCCCGCTCCTGCCCAGGCAGGTTCATTCAAATACGGCTCATCGCAGAGGATCATTGATTGGATGGAAATTAAGACCTATGGGATGTCATCACTTGAAGTACTCAGTATACTGTATTGAGAAATGAATACGCACTTGTAATAGAGTAGACCTCCCAGATACCCAACCTGGCCCTTGCCAAGTACCGAGTAGTGACAGGCAGACTTTTCCATCCTACGGTATACATTAAAATAAGCACATCTCTATATTCCGAGTTGAACTTACCGCATATAAATTAGGGTTGAAGCGAAATTTGCCGCCGTTGGTCTATATACTGAGATTCAGACAATAGGGTCCTTTAAAAGCTCATCCTACTCACCGTCATATACTTCACGCTTGGAGGGGATTGATTATAGCTTGGACCTAGGAAGATATCGAACAGGTAACTAAAGCATGGAGTCAAGGTGAAATTTTCAACAGTCTTGGAGGAAACTACTCACCATCCATTTTGATATCTGTAGGCCATCAGCAAGAATTCTTTAGTTTTGGGTTGCGAAGCTACATGGCAAATAGAGAACATACGGCGTTCCTTCAGGCCCCGTCACCAATGCCTTGATAATATCAACTCGAGTTTCGTCGACGCGCAAAAATATAGAGGAACCCCACGATACAGGAAGATTAGTAGTAAGAATAGCAAGCTTTTCATGTTTCAATGTTCAGTGCATTGATATCTAGGGCGAAATCGTACCTCTTTGGCGATTGCCAGAGACCGCTTGGGTATATCGGAACCAGCTAGCATGCGGGCTTCGTTGTCGTAGTAGAACTTGTAATGTGGTGTCTGCGGCAGTCCATCTTCCTCCGGCGTCTCTCCCGTTGTTGGAATGGACATATCGCAGTACTCAAACCTCACCCGCGTAGCCCAGTCTACATACGTCTTCTGACGTTCTTGGTCTGAGGCTCCAGCTACAAGTTGATACTGAGGCGCAGAAGATGACGATGAAGAAATAGTAGGAAGTGAAGCATGAAGGCGATCCACAAATGCATCGCCTTTCGTATCCCGAAGGGAACGATCGATTGCTTTGATCGTACCCAATATACGCTGACAGAAATGTAGTAGTTTCTGGTTGTCGTCTGAGACCGCAACGACTGCTTCTTCGACTGCTTTCTCTCTCATGTCAATTGTCATCCGTTTCTGTTCCTCAGTAAGCTCTTCTGTGATTTCGGTATCGACCAGTTTAGTACCCTCTAATCCCTTCACAGCGGCTTGAGCTTGTATTGCGATGCCTTCTAACAATTCTCGGGGGCTCGAGCTGCCTTCATATATGATAGTACGCTCCCGAATTTGATTATTCTTAGCGTTGATCGCCTTGACCGAGCCCACAACCATGATGGGCATGGCCATCATGCTCGCAAGAGCTTCATGATTAGAGATGGTCTGCAAATTTTTGGTAAAAGCTCGACATTCCAAGGAATATGAGCAACAGCGTACCTCTAACCACTCCAAAAGTTCAAAGTACAAGACCGAACGGTCGGACATATCTGCTAATGAATCGTTCTGCAGAAGTTTGATACAAACATGGTTGAAGCGTCTGCGAAGATGAGCAAGTGTCGTCGGATGCACAAGATAGTCACTCGTTCTACCACCACCTTCGCGATTTAGGTTTGGTAGGAAAGTCCTTATCAAGCCGAGCAATTTGGCGATCTTCTCGTCCTTCTTTCGTTGAGCATTCAGGGCCATGAGTTGACCTGTGTGCTAGGAAAAAGTTAGCATGCATAAAAACTGCAATGTTTGAAGAACATACATCCTCTACGATATCTCCATCATATCCTATACCGCCTTTGTTCCGCTTCCCCTGGTTGTTTGCATAGTATAACGCATCCCCTTCTTCATTCTCTAACTGGGTAAACTTTCGTCGTTTGTTGGTCCTGGGAGCAGAAACCTCCGGTACCTCCACCACTGTTTGGTCCTGTTCGTTGAAGATATTATCCAACATAGTTAACCCAACGCCCAGGATTACGCCTTGCAAATCAGCACAATGGAAAAGAGGGTCCTCGCGCGTGCTTGAGTGCTTCTCGGCATCCACGGAAACGGGTTCACCGCATGCTAAGCAGACCTTGCTGTGGCAGCGAGGGCAGACTTTCGTTACGCTGCTCCGAAGGCGATCGATGTATGTCGAGAAATCGGACTAGAAATCATTCGAACGACTGACATGTAAGAATATCGAGCACAACTTACGTGTAGAGCAAAGAAGTCACTTTTCGTACGTGGCAAAGCCGCGCCACAGTCTTGGGGGCAAGGACAGGTAGGAGAGCTGAGTTGAGAGTATAAGCTGAACAAGAACATCTGTTCTCCGCCTTCAGGACATCCTCTCATCCATTGGCCTTGCGTTAGAAGTGGGACAGATAAGCTTGACCCGGGGAGTTCCACTATCTCTGGGCTTTCTTCAACTTCGATTACTTCCTCTGTTCGATCTTTGGAAAAGAAGATGCCTAATAACGGCGGCGTAAGATAAAATTACATAGGAATACAAGTGATAGAAAAGAGACGCACCGGAATATGGATCAACCTGAGCATTCCCTCCACCTGCTTTGTCCGTAGCGCCGTTGACATGGTCGGAATCAGAGTCATAATCAACATAGTCGTCGCCATCTAAGTATATCGAAAAAGGTTAGTCGCGCCAAACTGGTAAGAAAGATTGAGCGCACCTTCATCGCTGTCTCCTTGAGCCATTTCCCCGTCAGATTCCATGTCCGCATCATCATCTACATCCTCTGCGGGCGTCTGCAATTCATTAACGACCACACTTGCATCAAGCAATGAAGATTACCACTGGGCGCGCGGGCATGGGCACGGACACCTCCGCATCGTCGTCCTTTATATGGTCAAATTTGCCCTCGAAGAATCGTTCGGCAGCCTGCTCGACATCCTTGTACTGCTTCAGCGCAGCGCGCGCCTGCGCAGGTGTTGCACCCTAGAATTGAAACGACCATGAGAACATGCATATGATTGAAACCGCTAGATCACCGACCATCTCTACGAGCTGTTGGATCTCGGTGGCAGACATTGTGAGGAAAGGATTGCCAGAACGGCGTTGCAGTGGACGTGCGCGAACAGAGGCTGATTTCCGAATTATCTACGTCCAGGTTGCGGATGGGTTCAAGTTACAACTGCTTTGCGGGAAGCGCTATTAATTATTACGTAAGGAGCAGCAAAGAAACAACAACGCGAACTCATCATCCTACAGAAGGGCCTGTTGCACAACATCACCCAGAAAACAACCAAATATTTCATTTCGTGGTTAACTAGAGATAAAAGGACGGCGTGAGGTGCGCATATGGAGGAGGGTATGAGAAATGCTGTGATTACAGAAAGAAGCCGAATGGCAATACCAATAAAAATAGCTGAGCATGAAAAGAGTCGATAACACAGTTGTCGGTCGGAAAGGAATAACACAAACACATAGAGTGAAAGCGCTGATATAGATATTGTGTAGTCCAAATAGAAAACTCGATCGGACACGATATAGAATAACTGACACTTTCTGGTTACACTTTGCCCAAACCAGACACCCAAGACCAAGGAAGAGAAAAAAGAATGCTCCGGCAGTCGACTAATTCTTCTTGGGCAGAGCAGCATCGCGATTAAACGCTAGAGGGTACGAGGAGAGGTCACTTGTTAGGGCTAGCGTGTCGAGACTAGCTCGTGTACGGTTTGGGAACGAAGATGGTGGTGGCCCATTGTCCGTGCTGGATTCAGACTCGATTTGGAATGGGAACGAACCTAGTCCAGAAGATGCAGTCGACATCTGAGAACCAGTGGAAAGACCAAGCAGAGTACGCCTATCCGGTGGTGCGGGTAGAGAATTGGCGAGGGGATCCTGCAACATAAACGACATCTTATTTGCCTCCGCCGAGAACGATTGGGTGTTGAGTGGGGAAGGGGGAGCCACGACGAACGTATGGTTCTGCATCGGAGAGGTGGATCCATTTGTGAAGGATTGCTGTGCCAGCGGCGACGCTGGCGGAGATCTAATCGGACGATCTGAAATTGGAGAAGGAGGAACGAATGGGAAAGACTCTAATATAGAATCTGCACGGGTTGATGTCGCAGAAAGCATGGAAGAATTGGAGATCCTTCGTCTGTCCAGCCCTTGAGCCTGTGCCTGCGCTTGAGCATGAGCCAAAGCACGCTGCTGTTGTTCTTGCAGAGTCCCAGGGTTCACAGGCGGAGTGACCAGCCGTCCCATAGTTGTCCTGTATGAATTTGCACTGGCTGGGCTTTTGAGACCAACGTTGACGCGGGTGGCACTGGCGATATCGATGACGGAGCCTGCTTGCGTGCTCATACTGGAAGGACGCTCGGCAGTGGACCGCGACCAAGGTTGGTTTGGGATTTTTGGGTCCCATTGAGTGACAGGCTCTTGAGCTTGAGCAAACGTCAGGTTGGAGGGAGCCGCCGATGTAGCATATTCTACTTGAGTAGAGATATGCTTATCTGAGAATGGATCTGTTTCGTGACTTTCCTCTGACTCTTCCCTCAACATATCATTCGGACCGAATGATGTAGACGCGAGGGGTGATTTAGAGACTGGCTTGCTATACGCAGGTGGTTTCAAAGAGTCGGAAGTGAGTGAACCCGCACTGATGACTTCGGCCTTGACAACGCCTACGACTTGGCGAACACCCTTGGTAGGTGTCATAATCATGGGCGCTTCGTTCAAGAAATCGCTAGAGTAGCTGGCGCTGGACATGTAAGAGTTTCTTGAGGATATCCCGGAGATTGTAGACTGACTGTACCCATTCGAGCGAAGGTTATCGTGAGAAACATTGACATGGTCGAGGTTGAGATTGAGTTCCGGGGATCTGTCGGGACGCACAGGGAACGAAGAAGAGCTGTCCCCACTGGCGTGAGTGTGCTGAAGCGATCCCCGGTTTGACCCTGGAGGCACAAATGCAATCTGTATCACGTTAGTGGCCTCTGTACCAGCCGTCTGGATAGAGTTGGTGTCCTCGAATGGATTGTGGCGACTGTACCCGTCTGGATGGTGTGAGCTGTTGGATTCAGGATCGAGATCGATGGTGGTGTTCGAAGACGACGAGTAAACTCTGACAGTGTCGCGTTCCGAGGGTGGTTTTTCAGTAGGGTCTGGGCGATTAAGGACCGTCTCTGCCGGCGCGGGTACATCTTTCTTGACTTCGCGTACGCTTGAACGGTGTCTGCGCACGAGTGACTGTTTACGATGCCTGAGGAAGAGGAATATGGCGATGGCGAAGAAAATGACGACGCCGATTATGCTGCCGGCCACTGCACCTTTGCTAACACCCCCCTTCGTTGACGAGGTACTGGTGAATGGGACACACTGATTGAACGGACACGTAGTACAGTTTCTGAAGGTAACGGGTGAGTGCCGAGAGCTTTTGGAGGTCGCAGAGGACTGACCTGTTGATTCGAACGCAGTCCAAATCTGGAGCACAGCTACAGGGCTGGATATCAGGGCACCCAGTGAGGGAAATGCAGTTTGAGCCTGAGGAGTTGTCCTGGCGCGGATAAAGAGGAAATGAATTCATGGTACAGAAAGGAGCGTGAAGATGAAGAGGAAGGAGAGAAGGCAGACGACCCTGGGGGAGACGGGTGGGAAGAGGGGAAGAGGTGGAAACCGATTTCACTTCAATCTTACACAGCTACCGTGCGAATATCACCGCGGCTTGCTGCGATTCCGCCCTTATGTCAGCGCCATATCTTCTTCATGGCTGCCATCTCCGTCTCCAATCTTACCTATGCTTACAGTGCCTTCTCGCCCCCGTCGCTCATAGACATCAACATCACCCTTCCCAAGGGTTCCCGGACTATTCTCGTGGGTGCAAACGGCGCCGGAAAGTCCACTCTCCTCCAGCTCCTGGCCGGCAAGAAACTCATCGTCGATGGCGCTGACGTGAAGATCAAGGGCCAGGATGTTTTTAGAAACTCGCCTGAAGGCGTCACTTTCTTGGGAACCGAATGGTTGGCTGAGCCTGATCCCCTCGCCATCTTCTTTCTCTTATCCACATCTGTAGGGCTATGAATCCAGTCGTGCGTGGAGATATTGGCGTGTCTGAGTTCTTGGACTCTGTTGGGGGCTATCGACACAAAGACAGACGCGATCTCCTACTTGATCTTCTCGATGTAGATCTTAATTGGCGTATGCACAAAATATCTGACGGTGAACGCCGCAGGGTACAGCTCTGTTTCGGGTTGATGGCTCCATGGGATATCCTGCTTCTGGATGAGGTCTGTCACCAGACAGTCACCTGGACACAGCTTTAATCCGTCTTCCAGGTCACCGTTGATTTAGATGTTCTCGTGCGAGATGAATTGCTCAAGTTTCTTAAAGCTGATAGCGAGGCTCGGGGCGCAACGATCCTTTGCAAGTTTCCGTGCCATGAATAAATCGAGGGTACTAATTATGCTTTTGTATAAATAGATGCCACCCACATATTCGATGGTCTAAATGATTTCCCGACCCATGTCGCACATATGCGCTTTGGGTCCTTTGTCACCCTTCCTACTGACTGGCCTGTACCTGGCAATACCGTTTCGTCCAGCAATCCTTCCACAACACTGCTGTATAACCTAGCCCTTCAATGGTTGAAAGAGGATCGGGAATATAGCCGTGAACTCGTCCGCCAAGGCAAGAAAGTATCACGCGGAGCCCGACGAAACGATGCAAGTCTCAAACATTATCTCTGGCACACTCCATAATTCTCATTGTACGTTTTACAGACCGTACCGTCAGATTCGGAGACATTCTATAGAAAGTGAAGAACTCTTATGTTTTGCAATTCGAATGTATTTCTGATGTTTTTTTTATTTAATCTAGATACGACTACAGCCACTAAATCTAACAATGGACGTGGGTGAAGATCAGAGGTAAAGACTCTTGGATAGATGCCAGCACATCCTTTCGACAGGTGTGCTGCAGTGAGCGTGGATAAAGGAACAGTACACTTGCGTAACGCAATTATAGACAGTCACTGTGGCTCGCGTACAATACATTGACATTGGACATTGGACAAGACTGGACATGCCGGCGCCCGCGATGCCCGGCGCTGGTAAATCGCCATTGCCAATCGCGTCAGTCCGCAGCGAAGCCGCAATGTTGCAGATCTAGAACCGGTTCCAGAGCCCGTACCTCCAGCAACGACAGGTCCCGAGTCCCGACCATCCTCGAAAAGCAAAAGGTGCCGGTTGCCGCCCTTCTCAGGGTCTTGGCACCGGCGCCTAATTTGCAGTCAGCTTCTGTTGCGATTCATTTGTCAAAATCGATATGTTCACGCAACTCTCATATCGATTTGTATTGGAAAGAACAGTTTCGGAAAATTTACGCGTGGATTCGAACAGATTCAAATACTCAAGAGGAAAACTCTGACGACATTTATCATATGTGATGATCAGTCAATAATTCACGACGATGCTCGGAATTGACGTCCCGAGTTTGCTTCAGGATGCCTGCTCGCGAGCTTAGATATGAAAGCAATTGGTGGGCGTTCAAACCTTGCGTTCGTGCCATAAGGGCAAAGCTGGCTAAAGTCATGCATTGTAATTCATTTCACTCCTCTCGTTAGGTATTTCATTGAATAAAACTGCTCATAAAAACACCCACTTCTATCTCCTGGACCTACGCTAGAAAATTCCAAGTTACCCAAGATAATCCAGGTTCCCAACTCGGAATCCGCTGTCAGAAGCAAAATGAAATCCGTGAAACTTGCCGTCATAAGCTGTGCTACAGTGTACCAGAGTTTCAGCGCCCGCCGTGACACTGCCCAGCTCGCTTGCGCACCGCTGTATCAAAACCATTGGCTAGAGTTTTAATATTCGCATATGGAATAAATGATGAACGCTTGAGCTGCAATGGTCATGAAGATAGCCTGAACGATACGTCGATTTGATACTTTTGATCTTATTACTTTTCGACTTTCGCAAAATAGGGAGCTGATCTTTGTCAGCTAGTACACCTACGTATGAAGAGAAACTCGCAGACGACGTGTATGACACCGTAATACAGAAGCCAGCAGTCAGCCTTCACAGGCAAGATACAGAGGGAAGCGGATGCGGAGGAAGGAGGGTGGCACGATCGGCTACAAGTTGAATTGCGTCCGGCGATCGTGATCAAATCACATCTATGGCTCCTACAGTCACCTCCTACGATCCTCACTCTCCCAGCGAGCAGCCAGTCGAACTGCCTTCAGCACCTCTAGTTGTTCTTGGAAGCAATGTCATTCTTCAGCCCCCGCTGTCTCGCCTTGGATCGGGACCGGGCCTGATTGTTTTTCTGCCTCCGCCCGAGAGTCTGTCCAGCGCTAATCCAACGAAATCACTCGACCCTGAACCCGTGCTCAAGTGGGCCGAAGAGGGATTCGCTGTTGTTGGCGTCACAGCCTCGGATAGTTTGTCCATTGAAGACACCTTGAGGCAAGGATTAGACGCCATCCAAGTTCTTGACAAGGTAGATATCAAAGACAAATTTGGAGTCATTGGTACGCTATACAACGAAATCCCAAAGATGAAATCCCGTTTCATATCTGTCAAGTTTACGACTCCAGACTAATCTACGCCGTCTCGGATGCGGCTTCGAAAGAGGCCCGGATAGCAGCCTTCATTGGTTACGGATCCTTTGCCGCACCTTCACTAACGATCCCTATTATATTGCACCACACTGCAAACGCGCCTCGTCCTGCCCATTCACCGAGCGCCGCCACCAAGATTCACACATACGACAGCACATCTACTACTTTTGTTCTTCCACAATCCGACAGATATGAACCCAGCAATGCAGCGCTAGCTCATAGTCGTACACTGGTATTCCTCCGCAAGCACCTTGGAGGGCCCTTTTTTGATCTCGAGTCAATCTGGGATGAACATACCTACTACGAATTTGAAGAAAGAAGCGTCGCCAAAACTATGGGAACTATGGTTGTAAGTACATTGCCTGAAGTGAATACATATCGACGTTCAATAAATGCATAGGCTGAACCATACGTGAACCACGTTCCAACGGTAGCTATCATACTCTCCTAGACATTGCCAATCAGAAATTAACAGAACAACCATTACAGATGACTGGAGGTGTCGGTCGCCAGAACCTGACCGCATTTTATAGGGATCATTTTATATTCTCGTACTTGTCTTCCTCCATGAGCTACATCGTTTACTCAAACATATCATAGAAATCCGGCTGATGCAAGTCTCGAAGTGATCTCGCGGACGGTTGGACCTGATCGCGTTATAGGTCAGCCTCTATAACCATGAATCAGACAACAAATTTACAAGTCTTTGTAGATGAATTTATATACCACCTCACACATGACAGAACAGTCGATTGGCTGATGCCGAATGTCCCAGCAACTGGTAGAAAGTTATCTATCCCGATGATGGCAGTCGTCAACATCCGTGGGGATAGACTATACAACGGTGCGTTGCAGATGATCACCACATGGAATCCATCAATTCAGTTCTGTAAACAGAACATATCTGGTGGGATCAAGCTACCGCTTTGCGACAGGCTGGTATCTTACCATCACATCTCACTTTCACCAATCCACAAACGGGAGTCACGTCTCAACTGCGTCTCCCCGTAGTTGGTGCAGAAGGCGCTGCAATGCTTGTCGATGAATCGAAAGGAACGAGTAACGAGATGTTGGATCCGGTTTGGTCCAGTGGGAATTAGGCCTGAAAGAATTGCAAATTTTCACGAAAAAAATATTGCGTTGTGTATATAGGGATTCAGTATAAATATGAGAAATAAGGCAGTTTTGTGCTTCATGTTGCAATCAACCGCAGGTCTGGAGTTCAGGCAATGCGGCCGTTGATGGTTGTATGGATCCTACAACATGTCGCATAGAATCCAGTACATTGAGTAGGTGAAGATATACCGCAGACAAAGGACCTAGACGTATTGAAGAGAAAGGGAAGCGGAAAGATGAAGCGGTTGCAAGGTGGGATATGATAAGGAATTACCATTCTTGGAAGTGCAATTGCCATTTGGGGCGACCCCGGTCAACTGTACAGTACATACAGCCACAACTTCGGGAGTTGCCGAGATTTGACGGCGGAGGGGGCAAAATTAGTCGCCACCGTCCTCCCCGTCCCCCTCAAGATTCCTTCAAGATGAGGTAAGTGCTGCTCGTTGCTGTCCGTTCCACCATGCTCATCGTCCTTATCTTCCCAGTCATCGTAAGGTTTGTTAGATTCGCATTGAAGGCGGTGGAATTTGTTATTGACTTGGAGAAATTTTGGTCCTGTAGTTCGAAGCTCCCCGCCACGGTTCTCTTGGTTTTCTCCCAAGAAAGCGTGCTGCCCGTCACCGCGGTAAGGTCAAGTCCTTCCCCAGGGTGCGTCAAAGTGATGATTATGACTTGTGTTTCCATAACCAAAGACTTTTGCAGGATGACCCCAAGAAGCCCGTGCATCTCACTGCCATCATGGGTTACAAGGCTGGTATGACCCATGTTGTCCGTGATCTTGACCGTCCCGGTTCCAGTGCGTTTTCTAGGTGCAAAATCTCAAATGTGATAGTTCTAAATTACTCGTCGTTTTACAGAGATGCACAAGCGTGAAGTTGTTGAGGCTGTGACCGTCATTGAGACCCCCCCAATGATCGTTGTTGGTGTTGTTGGATACGTCGAGACTCCCCGTGGCCTGCGCACACTCACCACTGTTTGGGCTTCGCATCTGTCCGATGAGGTCAAGCGTCGCTTCTACAAGAACTGGTACCGTTCGAAGAAGAAGGCCTTCACCCGCTACGCCAAGAAGCACGCCGAGGATGGTGGCAAGTCCGTTGCCCGTGAGCTCGAGCGTATTCGCAAGTACTGCACTGTTGTCCGTGTCCTTGCCCACACCCAAATCAGGAAGACTGGACTTGCCCAGAAGAAGGCCCACCTCATGGAGATCCAGCTCAACGGTGGTTCCATCGCCGACAAGGTTTCCTTCGCCCAAGGTCTCTTCGAGAAGCCCGTCGAGGTTTCCTCAGTGTTCGAGCAGGACGAGAACATTGATGTCATTGCCGTCACCAAGGGTCACGGTTTCGAGGGTGTCACTCACCGTTGGGGAACCAAGAAGTTGCCTCGCAAGACTCACAAGGGTCTCCGCAAGGTCGGTTGTATCGGAGCATGGCATCCTTCCAAGGTCATGTTCTCCGTTGCCCGTGCTGGTCAAAGTACGTCGTATGCTACTTGCTGCCTCCCTCAAAATACTAACAACTTGCTTCTACAGACGGTTACCATCACCGTACCGAGCTCAACAAGAAGGTCTACCGCGTCGGTGCCGCAGGAGATGAGGCCAGCGCTTCGACCGAGTCCGATATCACCAAGAAGCCTATCACACCCATGGGTGGCTTCCCCCATTACGGTATTGTCAAGAACGACTTCCTCATTCTGAAGGGATCTGTGCCCGGGACCAAGAAGCGTGTCATTACCCTCCGCAAATCGCTGATGGTCCACACTTCTCGTCGTGACTTGGAGAAAGTGCAACTTAAATTCATCGATACCTCATCGAAGTTTGGCGTATGTCCTTTTCCTTCATTCTACACGGCAACTTTAGCTGATGACCTCCTGAATTCTAGCACGGTTCTTTCCAAACCTTCGAAGAAAAGGCTGCGTTCCTCGGAACGCTCAAGGCCCGTGCTTGATCTGTGCTTTCTTTACTTACCTACTTGTCGCATTTTTGTTGTATCTCTCCACATGCCCCCACCACCCTGTCATGCTATGATTAAGAACCACAAACAACATTTGAAGGACCATCTAAATGAATCATGAGCCAATGAGATTTTACTGTTGTGATTGGCCTTTTGGCGTGAGAATATGTTCGGCTCGTGTAAAAAGTTTGGTCTGCAGCGACTCGCGAAGCTGTGAAGGTTGAGTGAGTCCGCTGTCGTCCTCTTTGTGCGCGTCTCAGACGTCCTTTTCGACGCTGGTCTGCTGCAAACTGCGGTAAGCCAGCAGACTGTCTTTGTTTCGTTCTTCTTGATTGAAAATTCAATAGGATGACTGCTTGTGTTTTTGATGCTGAGAGCGTCCTCGCTGGGCCTCAGTTTCCCTTCATCAACTATCTTTGTCGCTTCCCAATGTCGCAGGCTCTGCGGAGCCAGGAACAGGTTGGCTCTTGTTCGAAATGGTCGCAATATCACGAATATCACCTCACCGAAAACGTATTCACCTGCATCCCCCGGCCCAAAACACGAACAGGAAGACACGGACGAAAAACTACGCGACGTGGCGCCGCATCCGGCCCTACCAGGTGGCGAGAGGGATATTGGGCAGAGTGCGTCTTTAGCATCTTCGGAAACTGTTGTGGAGAAGGAGACATACTCTGCGCCAGCTGGGGCGCCATCTCACGACGCGGACCCACCCGATCTGGCACTAGAATTCGAACGCGAGACGTTCATGGCATTGATACAAGAGGAACTAGAGAGCGCGGGTATTCTTTCAGAAATTCCGAGTACGTTTGCTTGGACTCCAACGATTGGTGCAAAGCCACGACCGACGGACGCCATCAAGCCAGTAGAAATATCCAAATCTCTGTATGCCCCCCTCACACAACTCATTGCCGATCTCAAAACTGCACATCAAAAGGTGGATGTTCATGGCACTGTAGAAGACGATGCCCATTTCGCAGCTCCCGACCTACTACAACCTCCCGAACCCATACCTCCGCGCGACACCGGCGCGCAAATTTGGAAAAACCTTCAGATTCTTGGGAGGACAATGTCGCCAGACGACGCGTGGATAGCCTACGTTTACCTCATCGACACCCTTTCCGATTATCCCCATGTGCAAGACCACATTCCCCAAATCCCTTTCTCCCATCTGCATCGTTTCTGCCGCCTGCTCTCTCGTCACCAACCCAAAACCTATCGCCAGTTTCTTCGTTTACTCTCGGTCCTGATATACATCAAGCATTGCGGCGGCGAGCTCAAGCAGTGGGCGCTGAACGCACTTGTCGACATCGCCGGCAAAGGCTGGCGGAAAACACACAAGGCAGTTATCGCGAAGCAAATGGGCGTGCTCAGTGACCTTCTGGCAAGCCGCATGCCTGGGTCATCGGAATATACCCTCGGAAGCCAGCAACTAATCTTGGAGACTGCCTTCAAACCAGATGCATACACGCTCACGAGCCTGGTAGCGGTGGCAGCCCGCGGAGGAAATTCTACGATGCTGCGGGAACTCTCTGGCTTGATGAACAACTTCAGAATAGTTCCCAACCGTGTGACGCATATCGCTATGCTACGGTATTATGAGCGGAAATGCGACCTCATCGGCCTGCGTGCGACGCTGCAACGGATGCGCCAGTTGAACATTGATTTGGGACTGGAGGGCCTGAACGCGTGCATATTTGCGTACAGCAAATTGGCGAAACCAGACGTTGTACTTATGATCTATCAACTGCTCCGACACAACATGATTCCCAAGGAATACCGTGGCGATGTTGATATCATACAGACTGAGGCTCAGCTAGCCGAAGAGTTCATCTTTGTTGAGGAGGACATAGTACCAGACAGTATCACGTATGTGTCGGTTATCCAGTCCATGGCGTATCATGGGTACTTTCGCGCGACGATGGATGTTTTCATTGACATGCTATCTTTGGCACAGGGCGACACGAGCAACTCTGTCGAACCTACGTCTTCCCCCCCGACAGAGCCTCCTCTCGTTCCTCGGCCATCTCTCGATACACCACCCTCTTCCGATTCTGGATCTCCTCCCACTGAACCCTACTCTTATTCCGCTGAATTTGACCCCCAGATGAAGGTCTACCGGGCCATTTTCCTGGGCTTTGCGCGACACGCAATCAAGCCATCCCAATTTCGCAACTCGAAAAAGGACTGGACGCTTGCCAATCTACAAAACCTCTTCAACCGTTTTCTGTGTCTTCCAGCCGATACGCATGTTACCCCGGCGCAACTGTGGATAATCATGGATGCATTTGGGAGGACGAGCGACTGGGATTACGACGAGCTGCGTCAAGTGTGGGTTGCCATTGATATGCGATTTGGGATTCAATTACACAAGCCTGATGGCCATAGTGCATTGGCGCGATTGAGGAGGAAATTATTTCCTGGAAGCGTCTGGAGGGAGTAGTGTTGGAGATTGGGGATTTATCGGCTTCGTTAAACCAGTCTGCAGGAGAGGGAATCATACACTGGTTACATTGCTTTCGACATCGCGTCTATTTACAACTATTTTACACATCTTATATTTTTATTTCAAGCTGCTCTGAAACCCGCTGTTTTCCATCCGCTTCTCACTTCTCATTCTCCTGGCGCCACTGAATGTATTCATCCCATGTGACGCTGGCCTTACTGCTCTGGTAGCGCTCCAGTGCGATGCTGCGACGCAGGTCTTCAGTGATGCGTCCATTCCACCCAGCCTTGTGGATGGCGCTGTGGATGGCCTCAATCTTGTCCCAGCCTTGCTCGGGGATGACGTCGGGTAGGTAGGTAGCGGTGAACTTTTGTCTAGAGGAAAGTTTGGGAAGGCTAGGCGTGGAGGAAGAGGGAGAGGGTGCCTCGGAAGACGAGACAGGCAGGAGGGAAGGATGGGGGAAGGAAATGTATATACCATGCACACCAATGGTCCAGTCGAGGTAGGACGATGCATCCTCGAAATCGGTGAGCAGAGATATGCTGTAAGACAGGCAAACAAGTCAGTTATAGTCAGAGCTAGCTCATCGTCGAATTCTCTGTGATACGTACGCGCATTCCAGGCGCTCGAGTTCGCTCTTATCGATCTTCCTGAATCGCGAATCACGGAATGCGCTAACCAGAGCGTACTCCGCGAGACCCTCGTGCAAAGGCATCGGTGAAAAGTTGCCAATGCAGCCCCGCAGATGATACTCGTTCCCTCTCTTTATGTTCCATGTCACGAACAACGGGCTGCATAAAGAAGTAGATCTGTTATACAGCAACAAAAGTGTAAACTTGAGAAAAAACGCACTACTTCTCATCCGCGAACTTGGGGGCAATGGGCTTTGCCTTGGTCAGGCTACAGTACAGAGTGTCGAAAGCATAGAAACAGTGTTCGCGTGTGCAGGCGTCGTTCTTCAAGTCGGGTGCGGGCTGTGGTGGAATGAGCGCCATGTCTAGGGTCTAGTGGGTCGAGCGTTCAAGAATCCGAGTCACTGCGGGCAAGAAGACGATCTGAACTCGGTACGCCGTGGGTTTGAGCGGGGTCAAAGAGGACCATCTGAGTCTAAGTATCGGCATAGACCCGGTCATGAGCGTGCGTGCGTACATAGCCCGGCGCAGTCGCGACGGCTCATCTTCAGAGGCATACCCGATTTGGATTATTAGGTCTCGCTACAGTATCTCGAGGTCTATCGAATACAAATCAGACTACAGGTAAAGACGCAGTGCAGTGCCAAATGTAGAGAGCAAGCTAACCAAAAGGTCTACGGGACAGAGATAAGCAATGGAATCATAGAATATCCTAAGTACGAACAAAGTCCTACATACGGGGGTGAACATGGGGCAATCGGTACTAATAGATCTGTAGATATAGAATAGATAAAACAGGCCTAAGAGCTGAGTGCGTGCGAGCGTCGCCAGACGCCTTTGGGAACGGAGGTGAGATGGTGGTTTGGGCCACCGAGTGCAAGTTGGGGTGGGTGGGGGTGGGAGGGGGAATCACAGGCGGGCGTAAAGCGTGACATAAAGCAGAAAAGGGACATGACAGAGGCGGGTGAAATTGCTTGAGTGAAACTAAGAGGGAAACAGAAATGGGAATGTGGGACCGAGGCACGAGACAGTTGTGGAGAGATGGTATCAGAAGAGAAAATGAGAATTGACCGAGATGAGATGGATGGAAGATGATGAGACCGACGAAAAGAATCGAATAATTAGAAGGAAACAAGGAGCTGAAGACGAAGACGAAGGATATGGATAATTCACAGGGCGAAGATGGGAGGTATACAGAAAGGGGAAGATGGGGTGCGAGGGAAGGGCAGTCAAGCAAGTGTGTTGTAGTCAACTCGGGCCGCATTACGGCAAAGGTCAACAACAATTCCAGCTGCCTGATCGTTGTGCTTTTTCAGGAGCAATATCATCTGGGTTTTCGGCCCACATAGGCGTGTTGATGCTAGATAGGAAGACACTATCGCGTTTCCGTAGTTCATTCTCTTTCTCAATCACGTCCTTTCGGGCGATGATGGCGGAAATGAGGTGCTCGAATAAATTTTGAATGCCTGATGGAAAAGAAATTAGTAACTTAACGACATGCGGAGACGAAAAGCACGACGCACCTATATCATCTTTCGCAGAGACTTCAAATAGCTCCATACCCTTGCTCAAGCCCCACTCGGACGAATCGTCGTCCTCTTCGGCTTCCTCGATACTATTGCTGCTATTGTCGTTGTGGTCGTTCCAAGCACCATGCCCGAAATGGGAGCCGAACCGGGAAGACTGGGGTGTGCGGGTGCCCGTGCTGTTAGTGGTGGAGCGGCTGAGAGAGCCTGTCGCACGAGGCCTGGCTTGTATGGAAGTTGTTTTACTTCGCTGGAGACCGGACGAATGCCCGGGGGGTAGGTCGAGATACGCGGGACCTTCGGGGGACAGTGGCGGGGCTGGGATGGCTATAAATGGAGGTGAACGGAGGCCGGGGAAAGATGTGAAGCGGGGCCGAATATAGGACAATGACGAGGGCACCGGCGGGGGTGGAGGAGCAG
>QFFD01000491.1:0-43155 GCA_003314615.1 Pholiota microspora
TGTATCCCGTATTCCGTATCCTGTTTCCCTGGGTTTCCCTGTACAGCGGGCCGTCGTCGGATGGATAGATGGATGGTAACCTAGTTATGATTTTTGTTTTTTTGACTTCCTTCTTGGGTCATCGGTCCGTTGCTGATTGCTCGGTCTTTTAATTCATCTCCATCTCCATCTTCATCTTCATCTCACCTTTCATTTACATTTATTCATGAATTACGCCGCTTGTTGCCTGTCTTCCGCTCCCCCCCGGTTCTGATGTGGTCTCAGTGGTCTTTTCTGATGCACGTCTTGTATTTGTCTTTTTTTTTTCGGTAGCACGCTTCGATGCTCTTTCGTACTCTTTGGTTTTTTGAATTGGTTTTGAGATGCTTTCTCATGTTTCGTGATGTACGCGAGCTAAGCTGACATGCAACCGTCTTTCTTCTTTGTAGATCGCATGGCTTCGTTATCGGACACGTCGTTCCGGAAGCGCAGGTCGGCGGCCCCATTGCTCTGGTCCAGGACGGCGATGTCATTTCTGTTGACGCCGTGAACAACACCATCGAGCTACGCGTCTCAGACGAGGAGCTCGCTAGGCGCCGCGCGCTGTGGACTGCGCCCCCGCTCAAGGCTTCACAGGGCACGTTGTACAAGTACATCAAAACCGTCAGCGACGCGAGCCAGGGGTGCGTCACAGACGCCTGAGAGCCACTTCCCAGCGCCTAGGTGACCCGACGTACAGTGCGCGCATACGGCGGGTCTGTTATCGTAGGCATGATTCTGGACAAAAGCGGCAGGCGGTGTTGGTTGGTGGCTGGTGGCAATACATATCGCGGTGGGAGCGGTGGAGACATTCCGGGATTATCTGTTACTACTTTGGTGTGTTCCCCACACCGTTTAACCTCCGTGGGTTGTTTATTGTTGGGCCCTGTCGTAACTGTCGGGCGCGTGTTTTCTTTTCTGTGCCTTTTCCTCTCCCCCTCTGCTTCATGGAATATTTGATCGGGCGGCGTTTAGCTGTGACAATCCCGTGAACGGGGCCTTTTCTTTTGCAGCCCTGTGTCTGCGGTGTCTTCAAGTCGAACGTTGGCACGCAGGACACAGAAGCAAGGGGTAAAAAGTAATTGATATCTATCTAACTTTGTACATACTGCCTTCTGCATCTCCATCTTCTCCAATCTATCTTTGTGTCCGAGTCGCGGAGGTGGTTAAACTGTCCAAATATGTGATCCATGTAGCTGTTTAGTAGGTTCTTCCTTCTCTCTTCCCCCTCGTCGGCCTTCGTCCTTGATACGTTTTGCCGACTGTCCGTGTATAAAGTGGCTTTAGTCTGCGTCTTCGGCGTCTTGCGCTGGCGTGCTCGTTAATATCTGTCGTTCTTGACCCAGTGTTCTGGGAAGGTAGATCAGAGGCCTCGCTTAGTATGACACCAGCGCTGGCGAAGCGCTGAATACAGGTAAATATTCTACCAGGTAGACTAGCCATTAGCACTACTAGTGTCCCCCCCCTAAGTAGACCCCACAACTGCAAATATCCAAGCTGTTGAAGCGTCCCATCGGGGGTATTTTTTACGGCCGCGTTGCGAGCCTAATCTGACATGCTTGGATGAGAGTGTGGCGGTCCAGGAGTCAGCCAGGAGCCGGGGAGGGCCAAGACGGCGGATCAGGCCCAATATGGGACATGTGGCGAATGGAAGACAGGTCGCGGAAAGATCAGGTGTAAATCTGTTGTGAGATTGCGGTATACACCCGCCTCCAGGCTCCGGCGTCGCGTGTAGGTTGCGGATGTAGATTTTTTTTGATATGGAATTATGTTGCGGTGAGATATTGGGTCTAAGCTGGTCTATGTCGGAGCGCCAGTAGCGGCGATGTCCAGGCCGTGTATGTGTGTTTTTCTTTGACGTTGCATGAGAGGAGTCCGAGGTACAGAGACATCCAGCGGAAGCTACGGCCATAGGACGGCCTGCTGTTCTGGCTTTCGGGGTATGTAAGAAGGGTTCGTATTATTCTAGTTTCCTACCCGTGTTTGGTGACCTCCTGGTCGTCTCAAGGACGGCATGCTCCAGGATTCTATCGGCCAATCAATCGAAGTTGCCCATTTATTTTCTGTTGCACGGTTAATTTATTTGAAACTCTGCGTAATCGCCTCCGTCTGTCCTAATTGAGGCTCCCAGATCTCTCATCTTGCGCGGAAGTTTCTAGTGACTTGTTTCAGTGATCATCTTTTGAAAACCCTGGGACGATATCCACAGAACATGTAGCGTTCACTGAATTGACTGAAGAGTCTCTAAAAAACCGTGGTGGAAGACTCTGTGCTCAGGTCCATTAGCATTTCCCTTCATTGCTCGATATGAACACCTTGTCCCAAAGTTGTGGGTGAGGCGATAGAATGAACATAAACTTCCCTTTCCCGCCCACCAATGATCAAAATGGTACCGTATGTCGCCGTATCAAATAACCTTACCGAGCACTCGTGGCGTCCTTCCGAACACAAAACATATGCTAATCATTCAGCGAAATGTAGGCTTTAGATTCGGTCGAGAAACTTCAATGCGGCGGAGGACAAGTCCGAATAAGATATATGTATCGAACAGCTGCTACGTCCTGTGCACATAAGCGCGCCGGATAGGAGCGCAGTAAGCCGTATTTATTCTCGGCCTCTCGGCACGTGGAGACACAACCAAACGTGGATCTTGTGTGGCGCGCCCGCGTCGCATCTTCGACTCGGCTCCTGCTTCATGTTATCCTTACACCGACAACCACAATCGTGAGAGAAATTGTAGTACATTACTCTGCACGCCTTGAACTCAACTTTTTGTCTTTTTGATAATTCTTTTCTTTTCTGATTTGGGCATCTTATTCTTTCGCTTTTCCTGCGCCTCCGCCTTCGATGCTTTCTTGCGCTCCTGGAACAATCAAAGTGTTGGCTGCGATACGAAAAGAACAAGAAAGAAAGACTTACCTTCTTAGCTTCTTTATCTTCATGTCGATGTCCCCTTGGCTTCTTCTCCACGTAGCCTTCCTTTTCATCGTCGCCTGACTCCTCGCTGTCTTCTTCCCCATCCTCTTCTGAATCATCGCCAGATGTAATTTCATCTACATCTGGAAGTTTCTTCCCTTTGTCCTGGAATCTGACTTTCGATGGTCCTGAGCTTGCTTTCAATTTGCCGTTCATGTTGGTAGCAAATCCCTCTTTGCGTTCTGACGCGTTAACCAGTCCAATGGTATCTGCGTAGATGAGGTCGTCTCCCCTGAGATGCTTTTCAACGTCGCGTTCCGGATCGTATACCTCGTTCAGTGTACGAGGGATGAACGAGTTCATGAATACCGAATTTTCGTGGGCTGTATCTTTCGATTGTTGTTGCGAAGTTGAGCTAGCGATAGATCCAGGCATCTGTCCTTCAGTTTTCGTATTATCCTCCGCGTCGTCTTCTTCTGCATTGATCCTTTCCTCTAAGAGTTTCTTCAACGCCTCCAATTCACTACCACCTTCTTCCTCTGTCACCTGTTCCTTGATCACGAATTCAAAACATCTCCTCAGCCCCAAGCATACGACCCCAAGTCGTCCAAAGAAGTCTTCGACATTCTTGATATCGTTTCGTAAGAAATCAAAAGCTGAGGGATGGTCGTGCTCCACGCTTTGCGAGACATCTATAATCCACAGGTGACCTTCATGATACATGATGTTGTATTCGGACAGATCCGCGTGGACAAGTTTGCAGACGTGGAACATTCGTCGTACAATGAGAACCAATTCTTCGTAAAGCGCATTGATTTCGGACGGGGGCAAAGCAGCATCTTTCATGCGGGGTGACGCCCTAAATTCGAAATCAGTTTCTTTAACTTATGTATTCACAAAATACATACCAACCATCGTTATCTCCTACGAGAGTCATGACAAGAACATTTTCTCTGACTTCGAGGGGATCGGGTGCGCGAAGACCAGCCGCGACTAGGCGCTTCAAATTGCGCATCTCCTTTTCTGCCCAGAGACGCACCATTTTGCGTGGATTTCGACTGTATCCACGACGGAACCGAAACTCGCCAGTAACGTATTTGTCGCGGTCCTTGAACACAAGAATAGATGTTTTATAGATCTTCAATGCAAGGTGAGTGCCTGCGGGGGTAATGGCATGGTAAACGTTTGCCTAGGAAGCTTCAGTTCTTTCTTCGGATGTATGAACATACGCGCTACGAACCTCTTTACCTGTACTAATACACCCATTCACTTCCTCAATCAAGCCTCGTCCAATCATTTTGAACAGGATCAGCCGTGTACGTGGATCAAGAACCTGCTCATTAGTAGCACGGTCGCTTTTATCCTTCATATTTGCATGAGCACTGGGACCTTTCCTGTTCACACCAACACCCATGATATATGGCGTATCAATCTTGGCCAACCGTGAATTGTATTTGGCGAGAGCTGCAAGTTGATCAGTTGTGCGATCTTTCGCCGGAGCACAGCTGGGCTTTGACGCCGACGACGAGGGCGCGGTCTTTGGTATATTGACTGCAGGTAAAGCTGCGACGCTAGCGTTCCCAATGGAGGCCGATGTTCCCTGAGCGTTTCCTGCACGCACAGCGGCATGTTGCCGCAAGCGATTGTACTGTTTTGTGAAATCTAAGAATGAATATTGGAAGGACGCATCAACGATAGATATCAAGCTACGCACCTCTTTCGGCGTTCTCCCAATCCTCGTCCTCTACTCTGTCATAATACTGCTCGTCACTTTCTTCATCGTCTCTAGCATCATCTTCAGATGTTTCTGGCCAGTCCAAGGTATCTGTGTCAGTAGCAGGGATATAGGTGTCGATATACGCGTTGCCCTCCCGTATTATCTGGGTTATTCGAGGCAGTTCTGGCGCGTCGTCAAATTGGCCAGCGTCTACAGGTGTTTCAATCGATACCATCGTCGCTGAAGTGTAAGCTTTGAATCAGAATAGGTTAAAATTGAAGCGTAATCACGTGCTATAATGACATCACCCGATTCAAGCCCAGTGCCATTGTGCCAGCTCGTTCTTGTCTGCAAGTTTTAATCTACTGCTGCTGGCGTGTTCTTTCCCCTTTGTCTGCATGGATACTCTTCGCTGGAGGAAGCCTTTCAAACTCTTGGATGAAGATGGAGATGCGGGCGACAATGCGATACTGGATGAACAACGTCAGTCAAGCCGTTCACACACTGTCATACATTTATTTAACCTTCTGCGATCACTTACTATAGAACAGGAAGCACTCATTGAACTATTGCGCAAGGGAAACGAAACTGTGAACCGTCGCTACGCTGCTGTGATGAAATCTATAGTCGGCCTATCGTGTCTTCTGTATGTCTTCGTCTTCTATTCGAATAGCGTCTTTATTCATGTCCGCTTTTCAGCCAAGTCTTAGCTTTCAATCGAAATCCTCTGCTAGCCATTTCCCCAAGTACTCAGGTGGACCCTACGATGCCTCTCCCTGCATTCTTCACACTTTTATCATTGTTCGTTCATTTAAACCTTGTGCTGTTTTTCAACTCCGATGAGATCAGAATTCGCCTGCAGCTCTCTGACAGCCTTACTCCGCTATCATATCAACTTCTATATTCTCTTTCTGCTGTTGCCCCAACGTTATCTATGTTCCTGCATAAGCCATGGCAGACGACTATCTGGTGGACCATAACCCCCGTGGTGATTTTGATCGTTCAAACTGTAATGGAAGCTATCCAGCAAAGTATCCAGGGAATTGCAGATTTGGAGAACATGAGATATAGCGCGCCAGGAGCTTGATACATGACTATAATCTCCGTGCAAGAGTCCGTCAAATGACCCGTTCAATCCAATATTACGACCTACAGTCGAGCTATCTTGCGATACCAACCCACTTCCAGGACACCCCCTCTATTTTCACCAATTCACCCAGTATACCTAGCAACTCTTCGTTACATGTCCCGGTAAACGGAGAAGACTGTATGCAGGTTATCATCTCCGTGATTCTGGCAACAACCCTTTACTCAGTCATACAGGCATAACTTCATAAGCTACAAATAGAGACCCGTTTTCTCCACATCAAATCCTGCGTCAGTCACACGCAAGACTCGCCCAAGGCCTTGTTCATCCAGCAGGTACTGTAACACTAAATCGTAGATTTATTTATCAGGGAGTTTACCATCCGCTTGGAATGTAGACACGTTCAAGGACTACATTTCCCTCTTGCGCTGCTTAACTCACCTGCTTAAACTTGAATTCGAATGTTATGGCCTGGGCTTAAGTAGCACCAAGGCCAACTTCTCCCAACCTTCTCAACCGCCCGCTGAGGCAACGCTGAGGTCTTCATATTTTGGCACATTTCTGAAATATATCTTGCTGTTTTGTGGTACCTTGCGGAATTTTCATACGTCTCAATGCAGAGCGCAAGTAGTATAAGCAAAGTATAAGCAAAGGATAAGGTCGGCGATCAACTCGAAGAATGATTCCCACGGGTACCATAATCGCTTTGTAGCGCTCTTGCGTTCAGTACTCAGTATTGCCAATTTCATGTCTGCATCGTCTGAAGGCACCCAAGACGCGTCTATTCTAGGAAAGCGCGATCGGAATCTACCTAGAGACATAAATGGTCAAGACGATACCAATGAGGATCATGCCTCCAAGAAAATGGCTGTTGAAGAAGAGTCGGACGACGACGACGTTGGCCCAATGCCCATGCCTGCCGATGCTATTGTAACGAAGAAGAAACGAAAAGGCGAGCAAAAGGGCACTTCCTCAGTCGTCTGCCGCGCTGATATCTTGTTCATGCTTCGCAGTACTTCCCCATGAGCGCTTATACCTGGAGCATTTTCCCAATACCAACCAGTACTACAAATCTTTCATGCATCGCGACACAGTCAATTTCTGCGTTATGACGAAGTGCGCCAATACTCGTTTCGCTATTTACGATGGCCGCTAACTACCATTTCGACTCCTTGCTTAGAACAGACTTCGTCATTACGACCTCAGTTGATGGACAAGTGAAGTTGTGGAAGAAACAAGAACATGGGATTGAATTTGTCAAAGTTTATCGTGCTCACTTGACTCCAATAACGGCTGTATCTGCAAGTGCAGACGGGCAATTGTTTGCGACCGTATCAGAAGATATGACGGCCAAAGTCTTCGACGTGGTTAACTTTGGTGCGCTCTTCAAAGACGCATTAGTTCTTTACATTACTCACGCACTTCTGTCAATATTAAGACATGATTAATATCGTGAAACTTGGGTTCAAACCTCACTCATGTTGTTGGGTTCATAAACGGGGACAAGGGCAAGGAGTTCTAGCTGTGTATGTTCCATGTTCTGATCATGCTGGGTTCGAGAACAATTTGTTGATTTGATTTCAGTGCAGACGCTTCTTCTGGAGTGATCCGTCTCTATGACGGGCGGGGTGGCGACTCACCTTTGGAAACCATTGATTCAATCCACAAGCTCCCTGTGCACATAATGACTGTATGTTCGCTCACTCCTTCGGTTGATTTTACTGCTCAGACATGCTCCGCTCTTTTCAGTACAGTGAAAGATACGACATCGTCATTTCTGCAGATGAAGGCGGTTTTGTTGAATATTGGCAACCAACCGAACCCTTTGGGCTACCGAAAAATGTATCAAAAATCTGGAAATACAAGAGCGAAACAGACTTGTACGAATTTAAAAAGGTTGCGCTTCACAAAACTATCCTCCATCCTTACCCACTCAAATTTTAACCTCAGAGCAAATCCACTCCAACATGTATCACCCTCTCGCCTGACTCCTCATCATTTGTCACTTTCTCGTTCCCCGACAGACAAGTTCGCATTTTCTCTTTCCTATCGGGGAAGCTTTCGCGGAAATACGACGAATCTCTCGAGACTATTCAAGAAATGCAACAAGCCGGAACGGCGATATACCATGTGGAAGATATGGAATTTGGTCGTCGGTTAGCAGTTGAGAGGGAATTGGAGCTTCCTGGACCAGATGGACTTGTACCTGGGCGCTGGAATAACGCAGTATGGGATGAGAGCGGTGCATTTGTGATCTACCCATCGCTGTTGGGTATAAAAGGTGTGTCCGGATTCAAACCTTCAGTGTCAAACAAGGCTGACACTTTACCCAGTCGTCAATATTGTAACCAATAGGGTTGTCAGATTACTGGGGAGGGATGAGGCGGTGAGATTTTTGAACGTTTCGTTGTACCAAGGGGCACCAGCGAAGAAAACTATCACAACGATGGTACGCCAGAATTGCCAGAATTCCATCTTTCATGACCCACTTCTGAGTACATTTCTAGGCTATGGCTGCATCTGCAAACCCCATTCTGGCGGACAAAGGCCAAAGGGACCCAACACTTTTCTGTACAGGTTACAAGAAACCTCGATTTTATCTCTTCACTCGCTCAGAACCAGAGTAAGTCCTTCTTTCTGGGATGACATACAGTACAATCATCTAGCTTTTGTCAGGGACAACAAATCCGGTGAACGCGATGTCTTCAACGAACGGCCTACAAGAGAAGAGCAAAATGTCGCTACCGCTGCCGTTTCTCAGCGGTCAGGGCCATCACCCATGGCCAATTCTGCGACAATCCACACCACTCTCGGCGATATACATATGCGTCTCTTTCCACAACAAGCTCCTAAAGCCGTGGAGAACTTTGTGGGACATGCGCGGAGTGGCTACTTCGAGGGTGTCATCTTCCATCGTGTCATTCCCAAATTTATGATCCAGACAGGCGATCCATTGGGCGATGGCACCGGCGGCGTATCAATATGGGGCAGAGAATTCGAAGATGAATTCTCAGATGATCTCAAGCATGATCGGTATGTACCGTTCGATTTTCGAAATGCCCGTGTATTTGTTGACGCGAGAAAACAGGCCCTATACCGTAAGTATGGCCAATGCAGGGCCGGGCACCAACGGCTCTCAATTCTTCATCACGACAAATGCCACGCCATGGCTCGATAAAAAGCATACAATATTTGGCCGTGTGTTATCTGGCTTAGAGGTTGTACACACAATCGAAAACGTGAAGACGAACAAACTGGATAAGCCATACGAGGATATCAAGATCATAAATGTCGATGTAGAATAATTGTATGGCTACCGCCGTCATCTTTTTCGGGATCCGAAGTAATGTCTTCCCTGCCAGTATTGCGCATGTATTAGAAGGTAATATGATCAAGAGTCCGTGTACTGTGTATCACATCTACAACTAGGCCCTTTGGTCCTCCAATCAAACCCATTCTCGTGGCGAACATCTTCTCTAACTGTGCTATTAGTTTTCTTGGTTGGCATCGGTCTGGATTCCTGTCTGCCATTGGTGCAGGGCATGAGAATTTCATGATGGTGTGAGTATCCTTGACGTCGGATTCCGTCTTTCCGTCCTTTGAAGCAAACGTAAGAATACATTCGTATAAATCTAGTGGGATGCCGGATAGACCAGAATTGCTGGAGGATAGGGAGGGGACATATGCTATGGGATAGTCAAGCAACACGGCGGCGAGAGGAACGGCATCTTCTATGCTTATACCAGTTGGCAGTGAAAACGAAATCGGTGAGGGCTCCAAAGTCATCAAGGACAGAAGGACATCTATGATCGGTCGAAGACTGTTTGGTGTATTTTCCAGCTGGAGGCACGTTACTCCGGGTACATTGGGAGGTTCAATTTTACCCTGCTCACCATTTCAATTTGGGTTTCAAGACGCAGGAAAAGGGGCATATGAATGCACAGACTTGGGTCTATGTCAACAAGTCGAAGCGAGGGCGGTGCTCTGCTAGGAAGTAGCTTGATATTGACGAAAAAAGATTGCTCTGAAGACGGTTCCAAGATATGGGACACAGAAATGAATAGAGCTCTTGTACACTGATTCTGTTGAACAAATTTAGCAAATATTGCGTTTCCAGAAGATGTTTCGACTCAGGAAGCTCACTGTGCGCAGTGCCCAGACCAATCTCGAGAAGGTCTCTACAGGATCCTGTGGTACAACCAAATCCACGAGGTATCCAGTTCTGGGGTTTCAAATTGGGATTATTTGACAACTGATCGGCATTACATCTTACCTATATAAAGTATGAGAGATGTCCTTGTGAGTTATTCGGTTCGGAGAGGGTTTCTGACTTGCCGAAGGCGATGTCCTACTAGGGCGAGATCTAGAGAAAAATCTCTCTGACTTTGTGCGGATAGACGGTTTCGTAACTGAGGAAGCCTTTTAATTTCATCTTGTATATACTGCGCTGTCATTTGTAGCGCGCCAATTTGTCGAATGCTTTCTGACATTTATATTTCCTTAGAATCAGAGATGAGATGTCGAAGAGAGCAAGAAGAGGTGACCTGAAGTTAGCAACCTAACGCGGCGACTGATCTCGATCAACGACTGATGGTGGTGTACAGCGTGGGAAAATTGACCTCGATTTCAGCTCCCCTGGGCGCCTAATGTCAACCTAATGTATGAGTATTCATTTGGAGACCTAAACACGATCATATCAATATACGCGCCGTGTTCACACCAGAAATACACGTAGACTCGGAAATACAGTGGGATGTTCGTATAAATGAAATTCTGTACACATTTAAGTAACCTCAATTCCATGACTAGAACTTGACTTGCAGGCCAATTGCAGGCCATTTGAATCGACAGGCCGCCTCTATGGAGGCTCAGTTTTAGTAGAATGTATTGCACTGTCTATTTTAGCAGTCAGTTTGAATGGTGAAGAATATGAAAAGAATAGGGACCCATCTGAAAAAGTCATCTAAAAGTTCAGTTGCTCTTCACTTGTCATGATTGATATGTTCATTGCAGAGGCATCGCTCCTAGGCCTGAGCAGGTACCTCCGAAGCGCCTGTGCAAAGTCGCCAGCCCAGGTCCTCTGTAGCTTTTCCTCTCTCTGTCAATTTTATTAGATCCTTCCCTTCGGTATACGGAAATCAGCGCTCAGAAATCAGCAACGATGCCCCGCTGGACTTCCATGTACTTGATAGGGATCCTTCCGCACTTGCAAAAAAGTAGGCGCCGTGCACAGCAGATCAATTTCTGATGCGGATATATAAGGTTTCCTTGACAAAAGTCTTTGTTTCGATGAGTCGACGTCGGAGCCAGAAGAAATGCTGCAACAAGACTGCGAGGGCTATGAGTTAACTCTTTCGGAGTCTTGAGTCGGAGCATCAAGAAAGGGCAGAGAAACTGACAGAGTAAAAATTGATGTCTCATATCCAAATATCAGCGTGTATCTGGACGTGCTACCAGAAACTAAACACGGATGTTGCAAGAGTATGGTCCCCACGTTGGCAAACATCTCTAGTATCATCTTACTTGTTGAGGGCTTACTCAAATGGCTGAAAATGACTGGTATTGTGACAATGACTGCCGACTTAATGCTACAGGTGCAAAACGGCGTAGAAAAAAGAATTAAGAGTACTTTAGCGCCGGGGTTGTCTATTTTTAGAAGTAAAATTTGAAATAATAGTCAAAACACGTGATATATTCCTTTTTTGGGACGAGTAGGGAGGGGGGTCCCAATTTTTGGCTTAACCAAACAAACCAAACTTTATAAGGTGATATATTTGATTTTTTTTTGCATACCCCCTGGCCTAAATACATCTCCGAACGAAGTTCCACCGCCTTCCGAACTCATATTCCCCGACGAATTGTTATATCCCGAAAAGCCATCCCTGTGCGCCTGCAGCCTAGCGAATGATTGGCTTCAAACCTCCGTCGTGACCGAGCCGGATCAACGACATGTATAGTTCCGAATCACAGAATTGTGTTCTACGATCTTTCTTCGACATCTTATTGTTCAAGTGCTCTCATTTCTCATCTGAATAGAACGCTGGCACATCGTGATCATGGATACTTTTCTGGACTAGGAAGACATCTACCCCGTGTTGAGTACCCAGTTGTGGGCACTTACCTCGTAGTTGCGATCACTTCAAAACGAGACCAAAATAGTCTATACCATTCTGTTTTCACCTCCCAACGCCGATAGGATACCTGTGTATCTACATTCCATTGGCTGAATGAGATATACAGGAAAATGGCAACGTTTCTCACCGATACCGACGACATGCGCATCACACTGCGCCTTCGGCGGCGTGTCAATGGTTACTGCACAATCAGGTTGGTATGATCTCTAAATACTATATCATAGCAGGGCAATTACACGGTATTCTCCCTTTGCCTTTCGACACAAGACAACTTCGCGGGTTTTCATGACTGCTTCAAAGGCAGTAGTATGATTTAGCAGGACTACACATACCGAAGGACCACGTATGGCGCCCATTTTCGCAAATAGTACGTTGTCACTCCCTCTGTCTGGCCGATCTATTCATGTTAGGTATAGGGAGCATTGGTGAGGCAAATCAGACAGGATCCCCTCTTCTAAATGTCTGGATATTCTTCAACCTCATTTTCAACACTATCCTATTGCCGTTGCTCGTCGCTACTTTCTTCCTTTCGAAACGCGCAAAAAGACATCCCACTCTTGTCAATCTCTGTGTTACTTGGATATTTTCGGGAGAATTCTCTGTATTTTTGTGAGCACCAACGCATCCCATAGTCTGTGGTCTTACTAACACGCGAATGTACAGATTTTATGCCAAACAACATGTTGGACTCGAGCCTAGTAAGGGTTTATGTATAGCACAGGCTTCCTTGCTCTATGGGATCAAACCAATGTGAGAGATCTCAGTATGTAAAATACACGCACGCTGAAGATCTTTCTAGGTGGTCAGTATCGGTTCTCATGCTTTTCTGGTACATGGCAATATCCATATGCGGGGACCGTACAAGGAGCATTATTGGAATTAGGAAACTCATTCTTGTAAGATTCGTCCCCATATCAGCCAGACATCTCATATACCTTCCTTATTATGCAGATGCTGACAGCTCCCTACGTATCTCAAATAGTGTTCACGTTGGCTGCTCTAATTGTATGTTGTGAAAGTTATATCTGATCGTTACTTCAACCTGCTCATGTTCTACTAGATTTCTGTTAATCATCCGGAGAAAGTCTCCCGTGATCTACGACACTTATATTGTGCATTATCAAACACGCCTCTGTTCGTTTTCAGCGTTGCTCGAATAGGACCTATCTCATATTGTGACATTCCTCAGCTCTGAAACAACGACGGTTTTCACTTTGATTATGTGCATTGCAATCATTCTCCTAGAAAGTCCGTCACCAGTTTCTACTCGTTCCTTTCGCAGTCCTGAAGATATTTCTTTTGTGCCCACAGTTCACCTTGCAATGACAGCGTATCGCAACTGGTGTTGTCTCCGTGATGCTGGAAAGCATAATGGTGTCGATTACCCTTTTTTCATCAGGGTGCTGACCTTTGGTATATTCGTTGCCCTTGGCATGGCGTGAGTACTCTAGTTGCCTTACTACTACAATATCGTTGACAATTATTCTAGAGCAAATATCATGACTATGTTTAGCAATAGTGTCGTCCCCGATATATATGCTGCCATAGGTATGAATGTGTTTCTGACCTGGTATAGTTTCATCCTAATCTTTTCACATCAGCTGGCTCGGGCGTTTTCCTTATCTTCGGAACGCAAGCGGTGCGGTCTACTGTCTTCAGCATGGTTTTTGACGGTCCCAATGAATACATACAGGACGTGATCCACGTATGGTGTTTCTGGCTTCCATTGCCACCCGAAGAACCGATAGCTCTCGATCCTGTAGAAGAACTGCGCAGAAACTCCTTCTGGAGGCGATCGGAGCCCAACTTCAAAGATGTAGCAGCACAGTTTGCGGATTTGCCACCTCCCCCTCCACCGAAATCGAAAGAATACCTAGAAAGCCTCAGCATGCAAACTTCGAAAGATCGGAAGCAGCACCCTATGTACATGTCATAATGTGGTAAAATTCAGACAAGATATTACAATATGTACATCCCCAGTCATCAAAAGCAAAGCAAAGCAGATGACCTGCAGTATGTGTTCTGCGATATAAATGTTTACGACTGGTTAGGTGAGTTGAGTTGCCATTCGTTGTACTTACTAACAGCAGATGTACAAACTGAGGTCTAATGATACAGTATGAATACAGAACAAGATGATGCAAATGTGGATTTATTCTACCCCACCTTGATTTGAATTGTTCATCCTGAGACGTCCATAAAGCTATCTGCCGATGGGTCAACTAATGCCTGAGCAGCAGCATTCCTCCTCCGTTCAATCAAGAATTCTTCTATCCGAGCTTTGAGATCAGGAACTGCAGAACCAAATGCCATGAGACGGGTGTATGCTAGAATGACAGATTGCAACTGACCAGGAACAACATCTTCAATGGCGAGCGGCGCGCGATTGAAAGGATCTTTAGAGTCCGATAATAAGTGAGATTTGATAGTAGCACGATCAAGTATTGTCCTAGATGATGGGAGCAAAACCGGATCCCTCATGACGGTGAACATTAGTGGATCTACAAAATCGTCAGCGACCCGTGTATTGAGAACATATCGCCTACATACCCAAAAATTCATCTGGAACTTCGCCAAGGTCTTCTTCAGCCTCAAGGGATGCCTTCGCTAATTCTACTGTCTCCACAAAGGCGTGCAACTGCGCGACTTCCTCTTTTGTTTTGAGACCACGCCGAATGGCGATTTCTTCTGCGCTTTCGAACAGTTCTTTCGAGTAGCTACGCCCATCGCCAGCCACAGACTGGACAAATTCAGGTTGGTCGCTCAAGTTGAGGAAGACTTGGAGAATGTCGCTCAGTAGATCACGGGGGCTGAATTTCAATTTCTGGGGTTCGCGAACTTTCAATTCTTGATATTTAGGGCCGACTAGTGCCTGGAGATTGTAGTCCAACATGGCAGCGAGACGGTCAACGATCTCAGGCATCATGAAGGGTGCCTTGGTTTCAGCCGTGAAGATTTTGAGCAACTCTACTGTGGAGCGACCAAGCGTAGTATAACCAGATGCATGTCGTTCCAGTGAACGTAGAGTGCCCTCTCTCTCTCGTCGATACTCCAGAGGTTTGGCTTCCCAGGCGGCCTTGTCATCCATCTCAACCTGGATGTTGTGAATTTGTGTGAGCTCGCTCAGAGACTCGTCCATCAAGTAAGTGACGTCGTTGATCATGAGGTTCACAAAGCGAACAAATTTATCGACATTCCTGATGCTTGCTAAGAAGTATGTGCGACATTAGAACGAGAATACGCACTTTGCTTCGATGTTGAGAGCTTCTCGATGTGTTGGATTATTCCAAACAACCTTCAAGATATAAGAAATGCTCCGCCTAGGTATGGATAAGGATTAATACAAGCTGTACAATTTCAAGCTTTGTAACGAACCTAGCGTCTAGAAGAGATGGTTGAGTACAAATATCGTTCGATAGAAGATGTCTACTCACTGAATTTGTCATAGAATTGTGAACTAGCACCGGTTTGTTCCACCTCTGTCGGAGAGAAACGAATGAGACATCAGGTAAATATTGTTCTCAGATACGGACCGATATAGAAGTGCATTAACGCTGGCATGAGATGTTTCAAAGCCATTGGATGCGAGTTCAACATGTTGCCCAAAATGCCATTGCGCTCGCGGCCATACCCCCATATACTCATAAAAAGTACCTATAAACCAGGGCTAAAATGAGTAACCATGAAGGCTGGCCATGAGCCCGTAACATACGTCGTTGATTTTAGATTTCAAGAATGGGTTCTTTATATACCATGTCGATGTCAAGAAAGTCAAAACGAAAGTCATCAGTTCGACTTTGCCAGACATTTCGAATTTATCTGGTGAGGTCCTTGAATATACCGAGTTATTTGATTGAACCACTTGTGAAAGAAAAGCAAGACGCACTGCACTGCAAAGTAATAATAATCCACGATGTCCTCGATGATATATTCCGGAAGCACCCTGAAGGACATTGGTACATCCGTAGTAAGTGGGAGCCTGGATAAAAAAAAACACGGTTAGAGTCCTTCTTTACTAGTATATTATGATTCACGTACTCAACAAGGGGGTCCGGGTGCGTCTTTTTAGGATCAATACTGCGAATAAGCCAGGTAGATAAGAAGTTTGTGAAGCCAATGGACCGGTATGTTATATCGGGGTCCAGCAGTCCTGCATCGTAAGCCAGTTGCTGAGATTTGATCTTGCCTTGTTCCTTCTTAACATTTTGGATAGCTGCTTCAGTGCGACCTTGCAAAGGCGTCTGCAATTTTATTAGCCTGCGGACCAATACGCATGGGAAAATGAAACCATACTCCCATCCATGAACCATCACCATTGAGCATGTCAAGATGTCTTTGCAGATCCTCTATATGCTTGCCTAGGTCGTTGTAAGTCTGTATAGTGCGTAGATATCCATAGTGACTCATTGAGATAGTAAGGTAGAATATATCGGAAATAAAGTTGGGAGGAGGGACTAAAGTTGCGTGAGTTTGAGAGGTAGTATCGTAAGGAGATATTTCAGGACATACCGCCCGCAGGGAGTGTATGATCTTCCTGCCATTGATTCGCCTCTTCGCTGGTCGCTTTGACGCGCGTTTCATCGCTTAAATCAATGCGTACTGAGTGAGAATAATATAGTGGGTCTATGCGATCCATCTGCAAGGTGTGAGCGTGATTGAAATATGGTTCATCTTCCACTTACCTTGCTATAAGTGGCATCCATGAACGGTTCGGAAAATTGCAGCAATATACTCTGCATATTAAACATGAAACTATCAGATGCTACGGTCGTTGGGTCGACCTAATTATGATAAACATTCAGTTCGCGTCCGGAATTCATATAGATATTGCCGCACCTGCATTCCGGCTCGCTTTACGTTTAAAGAAACAACTCTGGAGAAGTACCCAAGAACAGCTTCTCGTGTTTCAGAAGAGGCACGGACGAGGCTGTTGAACACTTGGAAAAGGGAAGTCTAGACAAAGACGCAAATTCAAGATAAAGTGATGTAAACAAGAATTATCTCACCTGTAGAGTTTTTAGGGTTCCTCTGAGACTAGCGTAAGTTGATTCGATATCATCCCGTGAACGTTTATCAGGCTCCGAAAAATACGTTTGCGCAATTTTAGGCTAAACGATGTTAGCAAGAACGAAGGTGAATAAGGTCAAGACGCACCCATTCCGGATAAAATACTCCCAATCGACAAAGTGGGCCTAGAAGAGAAGTAGTCTCAAAATTGGCAGCGGTAGCTCCCATGGGATTCCAATCTTCCATCCTTGTGATCATCGATGCGATACTTTTTATCGAGACCAAAACCTCTAATCCGCTGATGACGCCACGCCAGCTCGAATCGCTCCCGCCTAGGCCTTCAGGTCTAAAAAGAGATTCATGGAAGAGCAACCCACGAACGACTGGTGCTAGTATATCGTCGATCTCATTGTCTGGTTCGAATCGACGTGCAAAATCTTGCAAAAATTGTTCGACATCGGAAGGGTCAAGTGTATTTTGGCTGTTGAACGAAGTTGAGAGAAGGGGGGCAGAAAGCGCAGACAGGGAAAGCAGTGGTTGTATGAGTTCTGCAGGCCCAAGAACCCGGCTGCATCCAAGTATGAGTTTCAGTAAGTCATAGTTGGAGATTCGACAAACCTTGTGGGTTGAGGAAACATGTCAGGTTCCTGTAATATATAACCTGAATAGCTTATTATCAGAGAGCGTATTCTCTCTAATTGATCAAGAGCTTTGAGGCTGTCAGCAGGAATGTATCCCTGAAGTGAAGTATTAGTTGACACTCGCACACAGATTCACGCCAGAGCAATTAACCTTCTTCATGACCGATGATCTCGCTACGTTCAACCTCTTCCAACATCCTATGAGATATTCGAAAGTTGTTTGTTGGGGCGGGAGAGACACGAGGACAGGAAGGTAATCCAGTTCATCCCTTGATGAGATGGCGATGAATTATATTTTAACCAATTAGCATTTGAGAGAAAACTAACGTCATATTCTGAGGGTCGAGTTCAAGCCTTGCGATCAAAACTCTGTCTAGCAGATCTATAGAGAGACTGTGATCTACTTGAATTTATATGTCGTCAGGACACGTTGATCTTCATTAGTTAAATGCTTCGGATGCTCACTTTTGCCCTCTTCTGCCAACTCTTGAGCCAAGTGTTTGAGCCACACAATTTCGTATCCACTTTTGTCAGCAGTATCTTGCTGCGTATATTTATGACGCGTCAGTGAGGGACTAGTGTAAGCATGAAATCTACTTACACTCAGTGTAACTTTCAACACTTCTTGCATCGTCTCGTGCTCCCATGTTGCAAGATCCAACTTCGCTGCTGCTGCTTTCTTCTTTGTAAGTCCAGAGGCTGGCCTAGTGGGTGGAGCAGATGTTTGCGCAGAAGCTTGAGAAGGACGAGGGAGCAGCTTGAGCTTAGGAGGGGGGACTGGTGAGGGGGCACTCGGGGTAGAAGCGCCTGATGCTGTTGAGGATGATGCGGTCGCATTCTGAAGTTTTGCAAGTCTTTTCAAACGAATCTACAAAGTTGAAGCACAAAATTGCAGTGGAGTAGCGAATTAGTCCTTTGACTCTATGATAGCTTAGAAGGCACGTACGCGATCAGCGTCATCCTGAGGTGTAGGGCCATTATCACTCATGCTGAACGAATCTGAAGGGGTTGTTGATTGCAAAATCGGTGGCAAGATATGGAGATGTTGTGCAAAAGAGAACAATGGATTGATAAAGGTGGTAGTGTATCTTGTAATCGCTCAACTTCAGAGCGCGGCTAACAGCGGCGGGAGTTAATTAGCGCACGTGAACGTTACAAGCTTCCAGAGTTGGTACTTCCGTTCTCTCCGTCAACTGCTACAAATGTTTTCCATTGGGCGCCAGCTACTATGGACAGCCCAATCGTATTTCAGGGCACCTACTGTTTCACGCATGTTTTCATCGACCGCAACGGCTGAAGCAGGCTACAAATTGAAGAGTCACTCTGGCGCGAAAAAACGTTGGCGTTCATTACCTTCTGGGACCTCGTTCAAACGCGTACGCCAGCTCTACCTTCTCGTATCTATGCGCTACTTGGCTTATACAACTGCATTATAACAGGGAAAAGCAGGACACTCTCATATGAACGTCTCAAAATCAATGGTACGCAAGAACAGGTTGAGCGCAACAGCCTACTCAACCTCGGCACAAACCCACAAGCTGAAGAAGGTGCTTCTGCCGTATGGATCTGATTAGAGCGTACTCTGCAGTTACTAAAGGATTAATAATAATGGTCAGCATTTCCGACTCTTGCCCAAATTCTACAGCACTAATTCTGCCGGATATATGAATAGACAAAACACTCAAAACACCCTCTCTGAGTCAATATATAACGCGAAGACGCTTTACAGTTCCCCAGCGAAGTTATGTGCTCGTAACTCGCATGTTCGGATAAAACTAGTGCCTCAAGAGGTTCTGACCATGTAGAAATCTGGAATATTTAGGGAACGTCCCTTGAGCTAGCGTCGGTATGCCCCGTCACAGCCGAAGGAACCTGGTCTGCCTCAAACTGTGCTGTGAACATTGGATTTGAATCTTGGATCTTGGTGTCTACTGCGATCAAAACAGGCAATTTGACAGTCGACTCAACGGAAACCGATGCTACTAATCTTCGGGGACAACCACATCTTGCAGGAGCTATAATACTCTAGGCTGAGAGCGCTACCTCTTATTCCAGCACGAGCAAATTCAATATGGTTTCGCTCTCGTTGACTTGGACTTCTCAGTCTGTTTGCTAGTCGACTGCTTGCCAAAGAATCCTCGAATGTCTTTTTGAGTATTATCATGCGCAAGGCTGCCAATTCCGCCTTTTTGACGGCGCTGGAAGGTTGAAGTTGTCAGAAACTGACTTCAATGTACGATGTGTTGAGGAGATTGGCTTACAACGTTCGAAAGATGCGTATGTTCATTTATTGCCATTACTTTGACATTCAACTTAGCAGTATTGACTGGCGGGTAGTCATATTCATCCTATGAGTTAAGTCATCAGTACTACAAGACGCAAACTACACAGACTTGCAAGAGATTCTAGCACAAACCTGTAGTGTAACTTCAACTTGCATCCATGCAGTGTTCCTCATTCCTCGGAAATTACGAGAATTATGGCCACTGTGAGCAAGATCTCGTTGGAGGATAATCGACATCAATTCCCCAATAAAGAGCCCGTGACTGACGACTGCTATAATCCTTCGCTTCCCCTCTTCTTTCTCTTGAAACAGGTGTGGAATGAGGATTTCGTCGATAGCCGACTTGGCTCTTTTCGCGACATCGTCAAGACTTTCACCACCAGGATAGCTTTGCTGTCTGTCGAAGAGGGCAGGAAACTTGCCTTTGGCGTAGTGTGCCTCCATGGATAATCCAGGCTCTCTCCTCGCAAATTTCATCCCTTCCCCTTCTCCAAAGTGTTGTTCCCGAAAAACCACCATTTCATGATGCGGTACTTGATCATTTAGCTGTTTCTTCTTCAACGCTTCTGCAGTTGCCTTGGCACGTAGGAGGTCGGATGAGTATATCACTGACAGTTTTACACTAGAGAGAGCTTCGCCTAAAGCTTCTGCTTGCTATAATTCACAGATGAAAGCTACTGTGCGGTTCCCTGGACTTCGACGCTAACCTGCATGCCTAGAATCGAAAGAGCGTAAGGAGGATTATATAGGGAGCAGCGATGGTACCAACCGTAATTAGAGAGAGGAGAATCCTTCCACCCTGCCCATAGGCCACTCTGTTAGATGAAAAGATTCACCTACGAAAGTTTTTGAAGTTGTGCAATGCATACTAGATTATCCTTGGACTCTCCATGACGAATCTGTGGATGTAAGTTGAAATAAACACCAGAATCTTGCGAAAGATGAAATGTGACTCACAAAGAGAAAATTGACCATAGAATGACACTTCCAAAGGGTCCAAGAAGGGTGGAGAAAGTCTCGGAAGTTAGAACATTCAGCAACCGCAGTGAAAGTGCATCGGCAACGATGGCCGATCATTAATTGGCCGCGTCAATATCACGTGGCTGAAATGACTATTTGCTGACAAACCCAATTAAGCAAGTCCGCCCAACACACATCTTGGCCTTTGGACAACTGGCCGCGTCAGCGCTTTTTCCTTATAAAACCCTCTGTTTCCTTCCTGTCTTTCCTTCCTTCTAACCTCTGAACACAATGTCATTCCCTACACCCTCCGGTCCAACACCCGAACATGATACACACCTTCTCGACGTCGGCAAGAAATGCTCCGATCCTACCTGTCATCTAGTCGACTTTCTTCCCTTCAAATGCCAGCATTGCGAACTTTCTTTCTGCCAGGAGCACTTTAAAGTTGAAGCGCACCATTGCCCAAAGTACGACGAGAGCAAATACAACAGAGTTGCCCCGAACTGTACGTCGTGTACGACTTGTGATACCGTCCATATAACTCATCTGCATATTACAATGGTAGGCCCGCTATGTAATACGCCAATTGCCGTACCTTCAGGGCAAAATCCCAATATACGAATGGATGCACACTTGGAGAAGGAGTGCTCCTACGTCACCGGCAGAGTTAAGTCCAAGTCCACTCCTCTGTGTGCGCACAATACATGCAGAAAGGTGCTCTTTTCCCCTATACGGTGCACTGTATGTCTATCTCAATACACATTATTTAAACTATATACTGAAACTCGACTGAAGTCCTGCAGGAAACAATTTTGTCCCGCCCATCGATTCCCTGGCGATCATGTTTGTCCCACGGCGTCACATACCGCAGCACCGAGTACAAGTGCCGGAGGCAAGACTTATCCTACCCTTGCTGGTCTGAACGCTGGTGCGAAACAACTCAATGCTAAAGCAGCGACCGCCGGTAATGCTGCCCTGGGAGCTATTAAGTCTTCCATAGCTACCGCGTCAACTTCCACAGCGCGGCCCACAACAACTGACTCGAAGCCACATAAGCCACTGCCGTTTAGTAGCATGGACCGGTACGCGCATTTTGTTTTCTGACCTCCAAGTACTCACTCACCAATCAGAAGACATTTTGTTTCTCGCTCCGATTTATCATTGTCTTCTACCACGCTCAATAATAATTCAACGACTACCTCCCCATCAACGCCAACGTCTCCAACCAATGAAATAATGAAACCTACACCTAATATCAACACACTTTTATCCAATTTTATTCCCCGGCCTATTTTCGGGACCGCTTAATCGACTTGTCTACTATATTTTTCAACATAATATTCATCCAATGTATCCATATCTCCCCTTGTATATTTAGGCGCGCGAGAGCAGAAAGGGAAAGTAAGTTGAAGGCGATGCAAGCACGCGCTAAGAAAGGGGTATGTGTTCTCGTTCATCTGCTAATGCATGTATCTAATGTAACTCCTAGCTTCTGACGGAGGAGGAAAAGCTTATTCTTGTGGCAGAAGAGGGTGCAGCGCAAGACAGGAAAGACTGTTTAATCATGTAACATACCCAATATCCCTGTGTCGACCACAACGCACATTTATTCACATATTGGGTGTAATAGCCGCAGGATACCATGTACTACCTATATTCGATTTGACCTTCTTTGTGTCTTCGAAACAGAAAGATCTCGACTTACATATACAAGCAGCGATGGGACTGGAAATTGACTGCACGAGTCTAGATACATAAAGAACAAGAGAGTAAGAGCAAACGATACAAAATATAAGTTGAAACCGAGAAAGAAATCTAACGTTTCTTCTTCTTGGTGCCGCGCGTTGAAGTCCCTCGTGTGGCTCCACGACCTCTTCTACCTCCCTTTGGTGGTCGCCCACGCGTTGGCCGCGGTGATTCCTCGTGGGCTGAAAATCAAGTCAACATTACGATTAGCACTATATAAACAGAAATATCTACCTGGTGATGGTTCGCGCATCTCCGTATCCTCATCCTCTGCATATTCGGTCCCTCCGTCAGTCCCAGTGACTACGCTTTCACGCGGAGTCTCTGCTACGGCTCCCTCATCACCACTTTCCATCGTAAGCGCACTGCTATCGCTATCACCGCCTACTAGCCCTGCAAGGTTCAGTTTACTTCGCGTTATTTTCGCTCGTTTACGACCTCCACCGCGTTTGGTTGAGGCTGTAGTATTCGGTCTTGGACTGGGCTCTGCCACTGGCGGTAATGAGGGTGCAGGGGAGGCAGCAGGAGAGGAAGGAAGTGAGCCCGTGGACCGCAGGCGTCGCTGAGAGATGATAGGTTCGAATTCGTCGTAAGGTAAGCTAAACTCTTCACGAAAGAACGGATGGCTCGAAAGGTCTTCGGAGGGTGATGGTGACCGGATCGAGACAGGCGTGGCATTCGATTTTGGAGATATGTAGCCCTCGGCTTCAACATCCTGCAAAAAATTGGAAATGCTAATCAGTTGAGGCGCGCTTGGACTACAGAATCAAGTCACGCAGATGTCGGCACAAACAAAAGGGAAAACGCACGATGGCATCCAGAGCGTCCAAGTCATAACACTTCCTAAGTTTCTCCCATATCGTCTCCGGGTGCACCGAACGCCCAGTATCTTTGAAAATGGCATTCCGTATGGCGAGGACATGAAAGTACCGGTGCATACCAATGGGTCGTGCACGCATGATCGAGCGGAAGAATGAGATCTCCCCTTCCACAGAGTCAAGAAAGGCGTGTTCGTCAGCACGCTGTCCCGATGCTGCGACGGTCATTATGAGGGGGTATATGTGGAAAGCAGACCAAGGAAAAATGGCAAAGAGTTACGAGGAACAACTTCAAAGTCATCGTTGCCGAAGTAAGGTCTACTTTGTTGTTGAGAGTCTTTCGGAAATAATAAGTAACGGCATGATGCTATCCCTCGTGTCTACTGTTAATTGACAATAAGCGCCCCTATCTCTAGCACTCATATTTCGAAGGCTTGCGCTTCTTGTACGAGTCTACTTCACGCTTATCTATCACCGTATGATGGCACATCTCACAAAATCGGCGGTTTACAATATCGAAGACTCTAACATAAGCCTTCTTGGTTCGGATGTCAGTATCGCAGTCGTCGCACACAATACTATACACGACTGACTATTCTAGTGAACACTACAGCTCGAAAAGCGCGTCAGAGAATGGTCTGGTAATGAAGAAGAAGCTTGGGAGGATGCTGGAAAAGAAGTTGGTCTTCAGATCTGGCACATTGAGAAATTCCACGTTGTGGCTTGGCCAAAGGACAGATACGGATCGTTCTACGATGGAGACTCATATATCGTTTTATATGTAAGCTCTCATTATTCTACCTGGAACTAGGCACCTCGATGTATTTTTCTTGCTAGACTTACAAGAAGACTCCAGAAGCGAAGTTTTTTTCATACAATTTGCACTTTTGGCTAGGACCGAACACCACTCAAGATGAGGCAGGAACAGCTGCATATAAAACTGTAGAATTGGATGATTGTAAGCTCTATTGCAAGTTTATTCGAGTATACAGTATCAATCAATTTCAAATCTAGATCTTCACGGAAAACCTGTGCAGTCAAGAGAATGTCAAGGGTATGAATCCGCTCGATTCTTGTCCTACTTCCCTCGCTTCATCTCTCTGCAAGGTGGTGTATCGACAGGTTTCCACCACATTTCTGATCCTATTCCTTTGAGCATTCTAAAGCTCTACCGCATCAGCTTTACGAAAGACGTACGCAATCAATCGCACTTGGTCGTCAGAGAAGTACCTGCTATTGCGGAGAGCTTAGAAGAAGGCGATGTCTATGTCCTCGACAAAGGCGAGCAGATCTGGCAACTCAATACCAAGTCGAGCACAGGTCGAGAGAAATTCCAAGCTGCAGAGTTTGTTCAAAATCTTGCAAATGAGCGCAAAGACCAGAGTGACATCACGGTATTCGGTGAGCTCTTTCTTATATACGAACAAGCTATAGCGGACTAAGATATACTTGGCTTTCTAGACGAAGGTGGCTCTGACGCAAGAAAATTCTTTGGTGAATTTGGTGAAGGTGTCTCTCTTCAGAAAGCATACGTGGCGCCCAACGACGTTTCTAGACCTCACATAACTCTCTATCGTATTTCCGACGCCACGGGAGTTCTTGTCTTCGAAGCCGTTGAAAATGTTTCAAGGGGGTCTCTTTCCCCAGATGACGCATTCCTTGTTGATCGCTCAGATGTAACGGCTCATCCCGCGGTATTCGTCTGGATTGGCAGTCGAGCATCTCTGAACGAAAGGCGTCTCAGCCTACAATATGCTCAACGTTATTTGTACAACAAGAGCCTCAAAGCAGGTTCGTCAACTCTTAGAGTGCGCGTCGCCATACCCATCGTCAAAATACAACAAGGAGAAGAGACGCCCGAATTTTTGCAAGTACTATAACTGTATGATGTATTCTTGTATATACCCAAGTTTATAGCACTACGTATGTCCAAAGAGATAAAATGTCAGAGTATGATACCAAGTCCAGAAGTAATCGCACAAGTCCAACGCATATAGAAAAAGTCTGACAACTAAATGTCGTATGCAATGCGTGCCCCTGCCCACGGGTATGGATAGTTCCGTTGGTACCAATTTCTGAAGCTTCTCCTCTCGAAGATCCTCGGAATAGTAGAATATGATCCACCGAGCTGACGGGGAGGTATATGAGCATGATGCAGAGAAGTTGAATCGGATAAAACCTACGACGACATAATGTTTTCCATCGAAGAAGTCCATGGAGTAGCTAAAGTATAATGAAGAAGTAAATATCCGGAACGTGTAAAGGGTAAGAGAATGAAAGTACCCTGGATATAACTTGGAGGGCTCGAATCCGTCAACCTTGTCAAAGATGGTCGAGGTCCACTCCCAGACACCCCCATTGCTGCCTTTCCCACCACTTCGCTGAGTACCGGTGGTAGCCCTTCGTGTGTGAAATTAAAAAGATGTGGAAGGATACAATGACTGCGAAGATGCTTACGGAATTGGATGCCACTTTCTGAATCCAACATTAGCTCCTCCTTCGTACCCCGATTCAAACTTGTCATAGAACAGACGAAGTTCCGCTTCTGTGGGAAGCCGTCCTCCCTTTACACTGGCGTATGTCGACAAGGTGTCGTGTGAAGCAATGGCTGGCCAATTCTGGGCAATCTCCATTGATACTGGCCCATAGACTGTTCGCACCTGTTGATGTGGTCACTGGTGTAAACTAAAACGGTGAAAATTGCGAGTGAATATACCGTCGTGACTCCGTCTTCCTCAACCCAGCTAGCGGGGAGAGGCATGTATCTGTCTCCTTTCGTGTAATATTGATACAAATCTCCGTTAGTGATAGGCCTCCATTCGATCTTGAACTGGTTGAGGCGAACTTCGCGCTGCGGATGTTCATTATCCCAGCCAAACTCGTGTTCGTGAGCGCCATCGCCAGAAGTTGAATCATCATCTTCATTGTCATCGTGGCCAAGAGTCAAAGTGGTCGGCCCTAGTGTGACGGCGCGAGAAGTTGGGAGCTCATCCTGATTCCACGCCGCGGCCAAGGAAGTCCAATTTGGCGGAATGAAGCCAGAAGGAGGGATTGTGCCGGATCCTGCACGTTGAAGAAGCATATACAGTAATGTTTCTGCATGCATGGCCTCGTGTTCAAGAGCGATGAATAAAACTCGACCAATTTGACGAGTCAGAACAATCTTTCCACTATCGATGTCGTCGAAAAGTCTCATCAACCTGGCTCGTACTTTGCTTTGGAATTCCAGAATGCTGTTGAAACTAGGCCAGTCTTCATCTCTCTGGGGAACTTCGGAGTGAGGCTGCATAAAATTCCGTCAGCACAATCCTACAAGATGCCACCGAAGTTTGACCTACGTGACATTGAGAAGGGTCATCTACGTTAGGATCGATCCCTCGCTAGAAATTGTTATTGAGTGAAGGATATATGGTACCCTTATACTCACTTCGAAGATGAACTTCAAAATTGTCAAAACCAGCTCAACCGCAAAGATCCAAAACTCACCTTGAAATTCTGTGGTTCTGTGTTTGGTTCCTGAAGAAGGTTCGAAAGATGTATATCTAAAAATGTTGGTATGTGGCCGAGGTAAAACAGACAGATGTGCCGAAGATCTATGGGTTTTTGAAAAAGCATGGACGACGGAATCATCCTCCTGCTTATGAAGTCCCATGACTTCCACAGCGTTAACCACTCTTCTCGAGTCGGAGTACTGAACGGAAGATTGGACACCCTCTTCGTCAGTTCGCTGTTATTCGAGGGAGCAGGAAGAAGTGGGAAAAGAAATGGGGGACGCTCCAGAAGCCATAACGAGTATCGAGATTTTGAATCGATCCAACGTTGAACAGGTCGAAGATTGGCATTAACGAACAGGCTATATGCATCCTTCTCAGAGAACTGTCGTGTTGTAAGAATAGCGGCATTGGATTGCTTTGAAAAATAACACTTGCCTTCCAAGACTCCTCGATCTTCACTAGTTCTTCCTGCAAAAACGTGAATTCCTTGCCAGATTTTGGCTCGCGGAGAGTCTGTGAGCATTTAGACTTGAAGAAGGCCTCGTGGCGTCCTAAAAAGTGTGAACGGCACTTCGGGCCCGTTATTACCTATGGATGTCGAACTGTGTACTCACGTTCCGACTGCCGATGAAATGTTAAAAATCAGATTGGCACACAGCAGATAAACGTGGAATGACATACCACACTATATGAATTCGTGTATTCCCATTTGGTCTCGTCAAATAGACCTTCGTCGCCTAAAGTTCTGCCGGCGGATGTCAATGCGTTGAAGACGAAACGTTTAGTGTGCCCTTCTGGGTCGTTATAAGCTTCCTCGATGAGAGCCTTGTCATTATCGTGGTCGAGTCCAATGAGAAGTGTATCACCAGAACTAGCGCGCAAGGGTAGGGAATGCAAGAACGTAGCTGCATGTTCTCTGTTAAAATTACCAATAGAAGACCCCAGAAAAAGGATATGCAAAGCCGTCTTAGAGCCTTCAGGAGTAGATGGCAGAGATGGGTAAGAATACAAGGTGGAGGGCGATTCGCTAAAGGTTGGCGACACAGGAGAAGGGGGTTGACTCTCGTCTGAAGCGGAGAAACGGCGACGTTCTTTCCTATACAAATAGGCGGCAACGTTGTGGGTGAAGAGGCCGCCATTTTCGATGAATTTGACACCATCATTGTAAGTTCCCAGCATGCCCTTCGTCTCGATTTTTCCTGCGAGTGCACTGCCGAGCTCGGATCTTGCAATTCCCTCAAGCGTACGTTCAAGCTCCCGTTTCTCGAGGTCTAGAGCATAGTAAGTGATAGATCCGGGTGGGTTCGCACTTTCCATTAATCGTGAAAGTTCAAGGAGGATGTGCGACGTCTTGCGCAAAGCTCTGTGTCACAGGATTAACATGCATGTTCAAAACAGGAACGAATACATCGACCCTAAGATCGGGCCCCCACAGTGTCTAAATTCTAAAAAAGACTTACCCCGCGCCAAGTTCAAGGACAATTTCGTCCGTGCTTGCATCCAACGACGTTGGATGCATGCTTTTGATGATGTCGTAAGTATGCGTCTTCAGGATCTCTTCCTCGGCGGCAAATAAATAATACGCTGGCGCCATGGTTGTAATGTCGTCGTAGAGCCTCAAGCCACGCTCATCGTAGAGGAGCATAGTGGGAAGCTGTTTCTCGCCTAGGGGCTTAGAGAGACCGTCAAGGATTTGTTGGGAAATATCGGAGACGAGACTGCCATTTGTTGAGCGCGACTGAACGTCAATTATTTCGGCGGGCATGGTAGGAGAGAAGGTAAAAATCGTGCAAAATGGAATATTGAGCAAGGAATTGGTAACTGCATTCTTCGAGGTTTTATAGCGAAATCAAGAGTAACCCAATAGTCACCGTCAGGTTTGGGACGAGACTCATATTGGATGACGTCATCAGCCCGTAGCTTTTCCTGAAAGCGCACGAACTGTCTGGGGTTCGAATCCGCGAAACACCAAATAGCGGCATCGGTGTCAGGAAATTTCTACATGTTTTCATGATTTTGCACCCCATCACTTTCGACGGCAACTGTTGTATGAGAAATGTCGTACCGCCATGTCTAAATTATAGGTGCCGGGGGCGTCCTTGACCATGTTCGTTTCCCAGAAGTCTAAGATTAATTTCAAATGGAGCTATGCGTCCTCCAGAGCGCGAGACTTTGCAGTAGTCGTTCGACACATGTAAGGCTCGCCGAGTTACACAGTCAGACTCATGTGCTTTGTCGACCATTAATTTGCGCGGTCGGCATCAGGGCGATCACAACGTGTGCTCCTATAATCGAGACTTTTCCAGGTAGATCTTCCCGGTATAAAATGGGGACTAGGTTTACGAGACACGCAGGGTCCCAAGAAGACTTGTTCTGGGTAAGAGTGTTTCGATCTGCGGTCAATGTCCAGTTTAATGGTGCAGGGTTAAGTTAGCGTTATGAGAAGGCTGGGGAAGGCGATGGGGATGCCACAAGCAGCATTCGGACCAACAAACGAACAAAGATTTTTGGCGATCTCGACAACGTTTCAACGCGAAAATTGTATTGGCAGGGAGTTGGAGAGAGTGGACATTATTATCAAGGACAGAAGATTCCTGGTTAAATACCTCGAAGTATCTGAGCACTCAATAAGGCGTCATTGTCTCGACGAACTCGCTAGGTGTACGAAATTCCTATATGGCTGCGGCCATTCTTTAATAGAGGACTTGGAGAAGATTAACGTTGCAACTTACCTTGCACTGATCACAGCTCATGATTACGAGTTTTGATAAGGTTTGAGAGTTCGGTAATAAGTGCGTATTGCTAGAAGGGTATCTTGTAAAATAAGGGCTCACGATCCGTGGACTTTGTTAGCGGTCCAAGTCGGCCTTGACCAATTCTCTTGCCAATTTAGCCAGCATCTCATCCGACCGAGGGTTCCGTGGAAATGTCTTGCCATCTCCAGCTCTGCAAGCATGAAGCACATTAAAATTGGGGATTGAAAGATACCGTCAAACTCACGAAGCACCCCCACACCATAGTCTGAAAGCCCAACCATATCTTCCGTTCCAGCCGAAAACTTGGGCCCAATTATACTTCCAACCAACGTCGTATATCAAAATTTGACCATGTGCATCTCTGACAATCCGCCTCTGTATGTATGACAATTCGGGCTCCAAAGGAGGATCAGAAAGAGAGTGGCCATCACGAGGTAGGGGCGGAAGATGCCGCAGTAGCATAAATGGTGCTATATTCTCTAGAGTAGTCTGGTTGGTTCTAAGAAGAAACTTGATCAGAACATTGATCGAAGAGAGGAGAGAAATTTCCTACGTTATTAAGTAGAGGTGATATGCAGCGAAAGATCCGACCATGAGAGAGAAGACGCCCCCAGTAAATGTAAGACCGAGTTCGTGTACGGGTGTAAACTCGTGCTGTTCTTAGGGCATAAAATACAAGAATTCCCACCAGAGTGAGAGTACTTACAACGGCAAACGGATTTTGAAAGGCGTACCAGAGCGCATTGGCAGCTACGACAGCTACGTATGTGGCAAGAAGGGTCACGCAGCACAGAAAATGTACGAAGGCTGGATATGTCCGATGTCCCTATATTGAAATGAACTTCCTTTCGGTAAAGACGCCAGAAGTAAGAACGTACGACACATTTTGCTCCTATCCATGGACAATGATGGTCTGTTTGTGTTGAATGGTCAGCCACTCGATTGAAAAAATCATTTGCATGTAACAGCGTACCCATTTTTAGTACGCATCTATTGCAGATTGAGCAGTGGTGCGTCCTTTCTGATCTAGGTGCCTTGGTGTTAAGGTATGGTAAGTCGATGTTCGATGCAACGAGTAGCATGTGGAACACAACACGCACCCAGCACTTTCGACACCACCTATCTGGCGAAGAAAAATCACGGTCAGGCATCAAGGCCTCCGTAAGTCCAATTTCTTCTCCATCTCCATCTGCTCCTTCAAGCCGTGACGGTGCTGGATTCGCAGGACCAGGATCCCGGACGAGGCAAACGATAAGCGACGAGAAAGCCATAAAAGTGAGAGTGTAGCTAGTTAGAAGGTGTATCGCAAAGATAAGCGGTTGGTGTAGCGTCTGTAGGTGGAAATCGACTAGGACATGAAGCCAGGACGGCTGGGGAGCTAGAATGAAGAACACGGTTCCTGCATGATAACCTGTTGATGAATCTGATAAAGATAATGAGGGACACGTTATACTCACCACAAAGTCGGATGTAGTCATACCATCGTTTCTTCGAAGCTTCGAGGTCGTCAGATAAAGAGAAAGAGTAGGGGTCGAAGACAACGGATGGCCCTGTAGACTGTAGCTCCCCTTCAGAGAAAGTGACCAAGGGCCCTGACGATCTGCGCGGGACCATATTCACTTGAGAGTTGGTATTATGATAGCTATCGTCCAAGATAAATGCTAGATTATGAGTAGGGTATAGTTTTGAAAGCAGAACATCAAGAAAGTCGTGAGGCGACGAGAGAAAGACGTCGTCAACAGGCCGAACTCATCAGTCATCGAACTGGCCGAAAAGATGCCGAGCACGGGCGTCATAAAATGACTGACGGAGTCTTGAAGTTTAACATGGACATGGACAGGTCGTTGAACTTTCGACCTCAGTCCTGCACTTAATTGCTATATCATCTAGCGACTCTGAAATTCAAGAACACCCTATAGGCTGCTCGAGGCGCCTGTTGCTGTCCCGGTTCCCGGTGATGGCAATGCCGACGACAGCTGAGCGCTGAGGTTCAATATTCTTGACCTTCAGCTCCAATTCAAAGCGGCCTTAAGAGTCATTGGATCAAGCTTCGTCAGCCAACCATGGCTCCCATGAGTGAAGCCATCAACGTTCGTCCCATCTCCTTCGATCCAAGCTTGCTACCGCCTCCCATCGACGCGTCGAAGGAGACAAAATTCTTTAGTGGGACAGTGGATCCAGAATGGACAATAGGAAGGCATGCGAGTTCCCAGTGTAGTCAGCTATCAGTGCTAACCCACAAGCCCATCTGGCAGTGTCGCTAATGGAGGTTCAAGACCAATTCTCTACGAAAACATCTTGACCTCTGCTGATGCGTATTTTGTCCCTAGGATATGTACTTGCGCTGATATTGGAGGCATGTATCCAATACCAGTCAACTACATCCCATGTCGATCTTTTGCATGTGAATGCGCACTTTCTTAGGACGACGTTCACCACCACATTCACTGTGGGCATACAAATAGTCAAGCAAGGCTTAGGGTTTACAAATATCGCGGCTAATTTGCTTCAAGATGTATGGTTCTCTCCGCTAAGTGTCCATACATTAGAGCACTGATTGCAATTCGTAGGGAGTTGTCAAGATCATGGCACACGCAATATTTGGAATCAACGAACCTGATGCAAAGGATAAGCTTAACCTTACTTTAGACCCTCCCTCTCCGTATGCACGGCGGCATCCTCTATATACCCACCCCTCCCAATCAGTAGTTGTACCTCTCAAACATACTTGGAAATTCCATTCTCGGGTTCAGTGGACGCACGAAAAGAAATATTGGCCAAGAATCATATAGATGGCCCTAATCGTACGAATTCTGTGAGTCGGCGGAGGAGGTTTAGAGTGGGGTACTTGGTTCGAATCCAAAGGCGCGACAGAGAAGATCACAACACCCTCATTGGCATTTCTTGTGGATATCTTCATAAACAGTCCGAGTCTCTTGTCCAAGAGCGAGAGAGCAGGTATGCGGAACAGGTACTTCATCATGATCCAGTTTGCGTGCTTCTATTCGTGTACTCATTCCACTCTACCCATTCAGCTGGTATCCAACCATGGTTCTATCAATTGAATTCAAAAACAAGATTCCACCTCCCTCAGCAAACCATGCTGCTCGCACTGTCGGTATCTACTCCCGTGGTAATTTTGTAACGCTCCCGCAAGGGCGACACGAAGTCTATTGCGAAATATGGACTGCCCCTTCAAATATTGGAGTGGGTCAGCCCCAGGAAAATTGGAGAAATAATCAAGTCTGTTTAGCGATTGCAACCCAAATGGCATTGATATTGCCTATGGAAGTCAACGAGAAGAAAGGAAAAGCCAACACAGCAAAGCTTTAAGCTTTAATTTTAGATTTGCTTTGGACGCAATACTTAGCGCATACCCTCAGTGATTGAGTTGCAATTCCGATAGTTTTCATTGATATCTACGTTATAATATAGACCTAAATCTTCATCTACTTAATCATATACGTTAGAGTATATAGATGTACTCGTTATTGTTAAATCAACGTTTAACTTGAATCAAGTGCAACGTATTCCCCAGTAATCGCGTCCATGTATCGTTTGGAAATGCTCTTCAGATCCCGCCAAACCCGTAGAGTGTTGTATGGAATACAGGCATCCCTTGCGTGTTTTACTTCTTTCTCGAAACACTTTAGTTTTTTCAACAGCATCAGCGGAAGATAAGCATCCTAACACCAACGTCAATATGCGTAGGAGAGAATGGGGTGGACGGGTGGAGTCTACCTTAAGACAATATGAAGCAAGTCGGCTCCGGGACGCTGAGTCACCTCTGTGCATTATCGGGATTTGCGTGTAGTGTATGTCGTCTTTGGTATCTTGAATGAATTCTTTTGCTACAACGCCGAGTTTGTATACTCCCTGTCCTTTGCGTCCCGGAAAGTGTTCCAAGATGTAGGGGAATACATCAAGAAGAAGGCGACCTTCATAACCTGGACATTCATGGATGGTGGGCTTGCGCTTTGGCAAAATTTGTGGCGAACCTAGCGCGTTCGTGAACAACAAATATGCCAAAGCCGTCAAATTCACAAGCCATGTGAATGCGCACCTTGAATTCTCCCCAGAAATGGGAATTCATTCAAGCCTAACGTCTGTGCACGGTTCAGTAGAAAGGGAACATCAAACTGAGTAATGTTATACCCAACGACAATATCTGGGTCTACTTCAAGGAAGAATTTGCGCCAGGCCTTCAACATGGTTGACTCATCTTCAAAAGACAGTACATGAGCGTCATTTATAGGCAGACAGGACCCGATCGTGAAAACAGTTCGATTGAACGGCTGGTCCTGATCTACGTGTGTAATACGATTGAGTTTGGGCAACTTGAATGAGCAGGAAAATACATACTGATCATAGAGACGACGTTGCCAATTTGTATGACTGGCTCAGATCGATAGTCAGACATCTGTCCTCTGAGGCTGACATCGCTCTCTATGTCGAAGCTTAAGATTCTCAATGGGGCAAACTTTTCGCGGTCATCAACAGCCTGGCATATTCGAAGAGCCTCAAGTCTGCAACAGACAGATTTCATAAAATAGAATACGAAAGATTCGACGTATGAGGCTTACTGAACGGAAATTTCGATTTGGCAGCATGATACCCTCCGCTCGGGCGTGACATTGTCGTATGCTTCCCTTGGAACTTGCAACCACGTCATAGGCCGAATCTTTTGATAAAGTATGTAGTCAATATTTTGGTGATGTCGTGTATAAGGAAATCTGTACATCTGTGTCAAGCATAAATCGCAGAAAGTAGGGAACTGCGGCTTCGTAACTGAGTTCTGGTGAAATAAAAAGTTCACCATATTGGCAGAGTCCAGAAGTGAAAACGCGTATAAGAATTGATGTCAATAGATGATTAACAAATGCTGAATAGAAAGAGACTCATTTTTCACGCGTTTCATGTCGCGGTGATCGAGAAGAAATATCTTGAGAAATAGGATGGGATTGCCATCAGCCGTTGTACTCTGATGTTCCAGGCGAACCTCAGAAATTGCAGGATAATTAATGGTGGAAAGCAAATACTGTGATGCGGGATTTACGAGTGAGGTTATGGCAGCTTGGACTGGAACGCTTACATTGATGTACTCGAGGAAGGGCCCCAAGTCGGCTTCCGTGAAACCCTCGGGTGCAGGATAGTAGAAGTAGTGCAGGAAATCGACGACTCGAGTAAGTATTGAGTATCCATCCTTATTTATACTATGAGATTCAGCTTCCCAAAGCCTCGCCGTCTAAGGCTGACCTTTGTCACTCCAAAGAGATGGATTTGTGAACGACCCGAATCGTCGTTGGCCTCGTGAATGTCGAGCTTTTGAAATTCTAGAGAAAATGACTCGGATCACATCGTTTTGGCAGCACAGAGGTTGACAGACTGATGGATTTCCGCCTTTCATTGCCAAGTAATTCTGTAGGAGCAGGACGAATCCACGGACTGGGTTCCTTTAAGTCTCCTTGACATATAAACTGTCTGGACAACAGCAAAGCTGCGGGAAAAGTTCACCTGTATCCAAAGACACTGCGTTCGGCACGTCTATCACCGAATCGGTAGGCCCAAGAGCATTCCTCCAAGCAGACCGAGAAGTGGAGGACTCCGCAGAGGCCATCGTGAGACTGGAGAAGAGGTCTCTAGGCCGTGGTAGAGAGAAGAAGCAGAGACAGAGTCGGCCCAGTCAGATATTCGAGTCTCAAACAGAATGTCTGATTTTGTCAAGATTTTGTCGAAACGAAGCGAACGTTGAACGTTGAACGTTGGACGGCGAAATGCGGCCCGATCGTTGATTCGCTTTGCACCCACTGTAAGTTGTAACTTTACGTATGAGCCTTGTGAATAGGCACTCAGTGACCTAACAATGTCAAAAAAATTCTACGCATTGAAAGAATGGGTATGATACATGAGATTAGACAGCTTGCGGTGAAATAATCTCTATTTCAGTCTTGGGTTGAATATGAGCTATTTAAGCGCCCACTGGACAACTTCATGTATCTAACCATGATTGGCCTTAGTCTACCTGTGATACAGCGGACTACCCCGCCTTGGCTTTCAGTTGCGTCCAGAGCGTCATATACATCAAGCCTCCTAAAGCCACTATGGCAATCTGTATAACGACATAGTTTACCATACCGATTTTGACACCGGCTCCTCCAAGAATAGCACCAGTAACGCGTCCAGAGTAGTTGCTGTATTGAATGACCATGCTGATCTTGCCATTCCACGTGTCAGGAAGTTGCTTGGATAGCAAGCTGAGCGTACAGGTGCTCGCCAGGTTGAAACCCAATGCAACGAGGAACCAGCAAGCAAATAATGATCCAAAAGTGACTTTTTGTGTAAGCAATAAGGCTAGCATCACCAAAAGGCCGACTAATCCCAAGCTTGAGCCAACGGCAAGGATGATACGGTCCTGAATACGACGTGCGTACCAAACATTGAGGAGGAGGAAAGGGAAGGAGCAGATGCCGCCTAAAGCAATGAAATTGCCTGCATTGTACGGCGAGTATCCAAATTGTACTGCGGTGTAGACGGGGATATTGGCCTCCCAGCTACCGAGAATGAAAAAGCATGTCATCGCGTAATAGCACATACATACGACGACACCCCACTGGGGCAGGGATAAAGGTTGCGGATGACTAGCTTCGATTGCTGCGTCGGGTGGTGAATTCATGGAATTTGAAGTGGATAGTTCGACCGTTTCCTCCGCTTGTGGCCGTGGAGAAACATCCTGGAACATCTGCCTACTAATGCCCCAGAATATGATCCACATTATGGCCATAATCCACCCTGGGCTGGTGACACCGTTGAAAATCCTGTTTTTGAGCCCAATTTTGTAGAGAAGGCCACCCAAGAATGGGCCAGCAGAGAAACCCAATGCTTGGCCAATAACGAGCCAGCCAGCGAGAGTCGTCCTTCGGCGAATGCCAACGATACGTGGATCTGAACAATAGCGTTTGCTATACATAAATGCAATGAACCCAAAACCAGTGACCATTCGACCAATAAGTATCAGATAGAGCCAATTAGCCCGATATGCAAGTGCATATATAACATTTCCAAGAAAGACGGCAGCATATGAAATGTTAAAAGGTGTCGCGTATTGTCCTGTACAGCAAGTTAGGACGCGGATCGCATAAAGAAAAACTCTTCGAATACCTTTATCGTGGCGGGTGACAAGACCTAAACAAATTCCAGAGAACAGAGTGGGTATTCCAATTGTGAGGCCGGAAAAAGTGGCGGTTCCTCCCAAAAGTTCGGCGTACACACTAGCAGAAGACACGACGATGAAGAAGGTGACCTAGCAACAGCGTTCATTTAGACACGGCCTGGCTACATATGGGTCCCTCAGGCAGACTCACCTGAAAAAGAGCATTCCCTCCAATAACAACGAACAAAGAGCTTCGGCTCGGGAGCTTGAATTCTGGATTTTCGATGGGTGAATCTTCCTCGACGTAAGAGTCTACACGGCGAACAAAGGTTTCCGTAGTGGAAGTGACAATGCCTCCAACCTCGGATAGTTTGGACACCAGACCGCTCGCCGGTGAATGATCTTTTGACGCTGTCCTGACCAGGTCGCTGATTGGGTGTGCATGGTTTGCATAGTCGATCACAGTGGGTGCCAGTATGCTGGAGGACGCCATTTCAGCCCCGAGCTCAACCGGCGGAAGGAAGAAAAGAGCGCAACGTAAGCCATGGTTAGCATCAGGTGTTTTTATCCTCCAGTTAAAGGAGTTCCAGGCGGACGGAATCTGGACGGAATCTGAGAAAAAATGCGGGACTGAAATCCTTCAGTCAGCAGCGTCCGGAGTCCGGACCGGTATCAACAGGACGCGTTCAGCACACGTCGCGCAGGTTGCTCATTTCCGAATTGCCCATGGCTCCAACTGTCCTCTACCACTGTTCGTGTCTCTCCAATTCTCCACTCCCTCCACCCCCGCACCTCCCATCGTCTTCGTACAGCTTTCATCCTCTTCATACACTTTTCTTCTGTGAAGAATGCGACGCCGTACGATGCAACCGTTGTGTCTCCATTGAAGTCAGCTCCTATTACTGTCCAAACTGTCTGTTCGAGGTTCCAAGCGCCAGTGTACGAGCTGAAAAGAATAGGCATGCTTAATTAGTAAATTTATGCTCTCTGCTTACAATTGAACTGGACGTAGATGCGCTCGTAACTGCTTCATGTGTCCAAATTGTCGGAACACACTATCAGTTGTACCTTCAGACCCTCCTGACAACGGAGATCCAAGGTCTTCCGTGTCAATAGGCTCCCTGAATGAACCACCTTTCTTTCTATATTGCAACCATTGCAGATGGGATTCGGCAGAAGTAGGCATCACATTCGAAAAACCTACAGGACTGGCAGGTAAGCCGCTCGGTGAACAATAAATTTTGAAGGAACTCTCAATATATGCATAGCTCAACTGCAGAAATACGAAGACTCGGCTGCCGATTCGCTGGAGTTTGAACGTTTGAAGGAGCATTTTGAACCCTTTCTACGTGCATCATCGCTTTCTTCTACAGTCAGCGGCCATGCGCCTGCTCACCCCAGCAGTGCAGCCCACTCACATCACGCTCATTCTAATTCTGTTACAGCCGCCGCGTCCGCTGCTTTAGCCCGCGACATTCCGGGCGTCAGCAAATACAACCCATTAGCACGGAGTACATCTGGCAGGGGAGGGAGTGGGAAGGATAGAAGCAAGAACAAGGATGAGATGCCCGAGTATCGCAGTCGTGTCGAGATATCGAAACCGAATGGGAGCACAGGAGGAGATGCGGATGCGGAGCTGATGAGTCATCTGGAGGATATTGGATCAATCGCCACGTTGGAGCAGCGTTGGGTAAATAGCTGGGTGACTCCCTTGCAAACCCAGTGCGTCAAATCCCTCTATTCTCCATTGTGATCTCAGATTATTTCCAGAGAACTCAAGCCTTTACGAATCCCTCTTCATTCAAAGCGCACAAAGCGATGTCCAGCTTGCGCTCATATCTTGATCAAGCCTGAACAGAAAGCACAATCTGTGAAGCATAAAATCAAACTTGTCGCCGCAACTTACCTCCCTGCTATCACACTTGCACTCCCACATGCCCAACGAACTGCAGCAGAAGCGGCTAAGAAATCTCTAGGCAAGTCTACCTCGTTGGCCATTGACGATGACACTACGTCATATATGCATGCTGGAAAGACCTACCCATTCCACCTTGCCTTGAGTAATCCTCTCTATGACCCAATCCAAGTCAGATTGTCGGTTCAACGGATGCATGTCTCAACGGCTCAAGAAGGTCCCTCACCCGAAAAGACACGCCGACCCCCCTTTGCCATCTCGCTTCCTACGTCGACATTTTCCGTAGCAGCATTCGCGGAGGCATGGGAATACGAAGATGACGAAGAAATGTTCGGGTTAGATGACGATGAATTAGGGCTAAAGGGTGGTATTGCAACGGATGGCAGAGGGAAAGTGAGGACAGTGGGGGTTCTTGAGAAGCGTGTCAACGTTACCATAATTGGAGGCGAGGTAGTCATTGGAAAAGAGGCCCGGGGAAATGTCAAGGTCCGTCTGCCTCAGGACTTCTATCTCCGTTGATTTTCTGGCTCACATGCATTTGCGACTCCAGTTCAACATGTTAGTCTCATACACCTATCGATCTGACGATCCCGTCCCATCGGAAAGCAATGAGGGCGACGGACCCTCGATTTCTAGCTCCAAAGCTGTCGCCAATAAGCAACCAGAGGTCAAAACGTTCGCGTTTTACACTGTTGTTGATCTGGGCCGTATTATTCCTCGTGAAGAGACAAGAGCCGACCTAGATCTGTAGGGAGAATAATCATCCTTGTATTTTCTCGTCAACCTCGAAGCGTTGTCGTATGGCCATCACTCCTATCCACAGACCTGAGAATGCATACTTATACTCATCGTGGGATATACTAATTGCTTTTGAACACTTGATATGTGGTCGTACATATACATAGTCGACACAGCAAGCTGGGCGATTTGATTCTGCGTGCTACGATTCGGTTTTCTTCAGGTATTTTTTGAACTTGGAGTTTTTTGTATTCAGGAGAATCACCGCCTTGACGTCCTCACATCAGAGAGCTATTCTGCAGAACATGCTCCGTGGTGGTTCCGTCCGGCGGCTGCAAGTCGAGTGCTGCAAAAGCAAAATTTAAGGGTACCTCCACAGTTCCATGCGTCCTCATGGCATGGAATCCCAAAGAAGAAAATAAATGTTGACCCAGGAGTTTTGAATCGGAAGACATTCTTCGTTGGGATTCCATACCCACCGACGCAAACGTTTATTGTGATCATAGGATGGCGTATGTATATAGATGTATATACATGTGTGGTAAAGTAGATCCGTTTTGGGCTTGGAACTTTACGCACGTTCAAATTTAGGCGCCCAAGGCAAGTCCCGCTTTTGCTTCCAGGATGGCTAAATATGTGCAGTAAAATGACCTTCTGCGACCTGGCACGACATCCGTAGAGCACGACCAAGATACAAAAATTAGAGGGCCAGAATGACACCTCAAAATATAAGAATATTCAGCAGAGAGAGAGACTTGACGACAAAATTTTCATTTGTATGTACTCTCCGGAGCAATTTCTGGAGATGTTGTAGCTTGCAGTTGCAACGCATAAGAGGTCGAAAGCATGAACGACATACGTATTACGTATGACGTGAAGGGTGTGACTATTAATAGATTTATTATTGCCTAAAAACGGCATGTTTTCTAAATTTGGATGACAATTGTGGCACTCCTTTTGGACTCTCTGTAACAAACCGAGGACTGTAGACTTCTGATTTTCTTTGCTAGCTTGTATGGAAGCGTACTTACAAGTGCCTATTCAGTCTTCTGCGTTGCATACGAATTTATTCTGAGTGAATTATATCATGCAATGGATCTGACAGGCTAACGACGCCTGAGTGACGATGGTTACGGCCATCAGTCACAGGGGAAGCTTACGGGGAGATCCCGTACAGGCTTGACACTGTTCATATTCATCGCCCCCATCGGTGGAGGCCCAAGCCAGTCATTCCCCTCATCTTTATCTTCATCCTGGAGCAGCGCTCGTTTCCTTCTTTTTAATATCTAGCGCCGGTCGCTTCGCCCTCCAGCAGACTCTGAGTCGGAGCCGCAGCAATGTCATACATAGATTCGATATTCCAATCCCAGGGAGACAATAGCACGGCTCAAACTCAAGCTGACCCCTTGCCGCCGAAGCGAGGTGAAATCGGATACGTGGAAGGACTACATAACTTGACATCAGCACCGACGGGCAATGCATCCTCCATTGACCTCCCGGAACGACACCCAGCGGATAGGGACGCTTCGGTGACTTCACCCACAGGCTCTAATCATCCGGAGCCTTCTGGAGAATCAGCAGCGTCTGCTGGTTCTCCCTCACCTACTAACTCTGAAGCGTCGTCAATCGTCAAGCCATCCCGTGTGCTAGGTTTCCTCAAGCCCAAGAAATCCTTTGGCGGTATTCAATTATCGACTATCCTCCAGTTTACTGCGCAACTGCTGCTTTTGGCTGGCACAGGAGTAGCATGGTTCTTCATAACCAAGCTCATGCAGCGTATGTCGAAAAACCAGAATATGCCCGGCGGAGGATCATCAACCGTTTTTGTTCACGTCGTATTCGTCGTTGGAGTGATCGCACAGCTTGTATTTCTGGAAAGACGCCTATTCCGATTGCGCGGAGAACGATACAGCTATGTCCACCCTGGAGAGATATTACCTCGCCACAGAAGAATCCCTATGACAGCGGAAAGTACAGCAATCGCATTCGCACCGTGGAATCGTCCGCCACTTCCCACATATGCAGCAGCCCTTGCCCAAAGCGGGGTTGGCACAGGCGACGTCGAAGACCACCTCATTGCTGCTCCACCACCGCCTGCTTATGGACATACGCGTGGAAGCACACTACTTCTTCAAGGATACTTGCGTAACAGCCTGCGTCTGCAACGTCCTCCCTCAGTCCATAGCCAAGCATCGGCTACTCAAGATCGCCATCTCAGTTATATTAGCAGAGATGAGCAGTGGGAGGAAATCCAAAATGCCGATCGTGCTCGGCAATTAGAGGAAACTCTGAATCGTTTGGAGGCAACGCATCCGAATTCCGCAGGAGGATCGTCTCAGCAAGTAGATAGATAAGCTTGTAAGTCAGCGGACGCTTGCAGATTTGACAAAATGCTTTCTTTGTATTGTTATAAGACATTCTACTTATTACCATCTTTATTGTTCCTATGTATACCCAGCAAGTCTAGCCGTTGTTGTACTTACTACTATCCTGGATTCAAGTGTAGGGCCTTTCCAGCCAATCTCAACGGTGAAGACTCCTGAACCTCGTCACAGCGTGCTTCTCTATTGAAACCGTTCTGTTGACTGGAGGTTTGTTTAGTTTTTGGGTTACTGATATCCGTAGCTCGAGGAGGTGGACTCATTGATTCGCGACTGGCGCGCGACCTTGCGTGACTGGAGCTGCTGCCGGATCAGGGAAAATCGAGTCATAAAAGGACCCGGGAAGCTCTTGGCGTTTGGTGTCCGCGAATTTGCGGATTTGAGACCCATATTTCGTCAAATCTGTGTACATTTTTGTGCGGATTTGAGACCATCTGGGGCCAAATTTTGGTTTATCTGTCCACTTTTATGCGGATTTGAGAGCCAAATGAGGATCAAAAAATGGAGAACAACATCCCGATTAGTACATCTTATCAACCAACTTCAAAGTGTAATATTGTAGTTTGAATTTCAAAATTTATACAGCTGCAGCGCATGCATGGCTCCAGTGGACAAAGATTTACTGCATTCATATTCTAAACACCTGCATCTACCTCTATAATGCCTGTTTTTGACAATGAGACCAAGGCAGAACTTCTTCACAAGGCTTCAGAAGGAAGCAGAAGAATCCAATGCACAGAAATCACTTCCTCAGATTATTCTATACAGACAACTCAGGCCACGCTAAGTAGATGACTCGGACAATAGGGTTGTGGAATTAACAGTGACTTAGTTCCCAAATGTAATTGACCATGTAAACTACATATAACTTACCTATTTTATGCAGATTGGGAGGGAACATGATGTATTTTTTGTAATTTATTTTAGCATGTGACCGGAAGCCAACTTGGAGCAGATGGCCTGCATGTCTTTATCCACACTTGTGCTACTTCGTCAAATATATACTTATAAGGCGCGGAGACCCAATATATGCGACCCAAACCCCAGCTCAATGTTTGCAGTGACTGCTAGTATGGTAAGCCACAAGTACGCATAGTTTCGACTACTTACTCTGGCGTCTAATTTGTTAAATTCTACTGGAAAGACCTTCGAAGACGCGCAGACGCGCGGCAGATAAAATGAAATTTTCCTTTTTTGAATATCACGTGCTAACCTCTGTCCATTTATGCGGATTTGAGACCAGAACTAGCCAGAAAAGATGCGGATTTGAGAGCGGATTTTCGAAAATTCGCGGACACCAAATACCAGGAGCTTCCCGGGTCCTGTCATAAACTTAAAGTGCTTAGGAATCTAGTGACCGCAGAGTTTGAAACAAACAAAGATATCGTCA